>JBAMCP010000015.1:91339-177195 GCA_037075105.1 Lissocephala sabroskyi
AAAAGGCTCGTTAGATAGAAAGTGGGAATCGCCATAGAGGTGGCCCGGATAATAGCAGATCCTGCTGTTCAACTGCCCCGCCCCCCGCCTCCACATTGGTGACAGGCGGCATAAGCAGCCCTTGACTAATTGCGGTTGTCACTTTATCGGGGTTCCACGGGGTCCCTTTCGATAAGGCGTTGGAGTTATCAGTGCCCCGCATCAATCACAATTAGGCATACAAATCCTATTCGGGTCTTCTTTAACACTTTTTGATAACGCTGAACATGAACTGAAATTCGATTCAAGAATGGAAGCAGAGCAGCCAAAAGGAGCGTTGTCTTTTATCACTAGATGCTGGGAAAATAGAAAGATCTGCGGGAATATCAATTCTTTAAGCCATTCAAAATCAAAGTATTTTGTGAGCCGCTAGCAGTAATTTCCTGTAGGCTAGGAATTATATTTTAAATCTTCACTCTTTGTTTCTTTCACTCAAAAAGTTTTCTTAAATTTATTAATGAATGTGGCTAAAATTCCTGGGTCTATTTGAAGACTTCTAAATTATTGAATTGTTTATTAAACTTGAAAAAGTATTATATAGAAATTGAGAAAGTTTTAAAGTTATATTTTGATCTCTATTTCTTTCTGTGAACGTTTCTTTTTGAAGCTTCAGAATTATTCAAAATATGTTTCTATAGATTGAGAATTATTTAAAATCTTCTCTTTGAAACCCGAAAAAATTCTCTTAAGCAATTGAAATAATTTAATCGTCACCTGAAGATCCTCACATTCTTAAACGCAAGGCTTAATTTGATGGGGAAGTTAAAGTTTCGTTCCCATTGTCGTTAAGGCTGAGCCGCGAATTGAAGAGCGACTTGACGAACTTTAGGTGTGCCTGAAAGGACAACACGACGACGGCTCTTTGACGTGCCACCGCTAAAACGTCTGAGGCTTGAGCCGAAATCGGGGCTAAGCAATCGACCGGCCGATCGATCGTTGTTCTTACCAAATCAAAATTTATGGCCGTGCTGCATCAATTAGGGCATCGGTCGGCTGGTCGGCCAGACTGCCAACCGCCCCAGCCAACGACTCCGGCCATCAAAAAACCCCAGCGACCTGGCCAAAACAATGGGCCTGATCAGGGGCCTCTGATTTTGCTTTTTTTTCCCCCAGTCCGGTGTTTAGCTTTGACGTTCGTACAACGATTTAAAATGATGTCGCGCATAATTCACCCAGAGGAGGGGCTGGGGCTGGCGATCAATGTCCAAGGGTCTGGCAGACTGAGCGTCGTGCAGCCCAAGGCTCTGGCCTTGTTTACAGTTAAGTTGGCTTTTGTTTTACCCCTCGTCTGATCATAACTGAAGCTGATCGCACTTAGCCTACGCTCCTTCCGCGCACACACAAATTCGCTCTTTAAATAATGTCACTCGTGTGTGAGCAGCGATCCGTCGACGATCCTTCGATCCGGCGACCCAACTCTCGTGTCTCGTTTGCGGTTGCCCGGTTCGCTCCCTCGATCGTTCACATTCACATGCTTAAGTGACATCTCGTCGACGTGCCCGGCTATGTGGATGGGATGTGGGTCCCCATCCCGTGATGGATTAGCATCATTTTGCCGTGAGGATAATGTGTCGTCTGCAATGATTTTGGCTGACATTTTTTTTGTGTTTGCTTGTTGGCTGGTCCTCTGTGGTTGTTGCTGGGTCGAGGGCCTTGGCTTGGTCAGTTTTTCTGCGAAATAATTATGCTGCTTTTGCGCAAAAATAACAGCATTTTTGTACAAATTGCATAAAAATTTAAATTGCACTCGCGGATTTTCGGTTTTCATCGCTTTTGTTGTGGCCCCACGAAATTGCTTAATAATGAAATGCCAATGGATTAACCGCAATTTGTGCGGTATGCGGCTGGCCGGCCATTTTAAGCCCCAGCGAGGCAGCCATTCGATTTGCTGGAATTTATTTTACACCTCCTCAAACACCACGATTCCCCCCGCCACGACTTGGGCTCCGTTTTTCGCCTCTCATTCTCTCTCTCTGCGGTCGAAACGAGCCTCGCAGCGTTTTCATTAAATTCGCTTAATAGCGCAATATAATTTAAACAAGTAGTAACATAAAATAAAACTCACAGCCACGCATTCACCAACGCCACCGATCTGCACTCCCTGTTCTCGGCCTGAGGACGACGGGCCGTCCTCGGCGGAGGCCTGGTGCAATAAGTTCGCTTAACGAGGGTTTAATTTATGATTTGTTATGTTTCCGGTTCATGTTCTCGTTGCCTGATGCTGCAAAATTATTGGCCATAAACCTGAGGTGTGGATTATAGTTGGTAGTTTGAAGGCAAGCCCACAAAAAGCCAGCCAACCTAAGCGGAATGATAAGAATTTCGGGAGTCTGTGGTGTTCCTGTGTTCCCACAGAACAAGACAGTTTTGTCTTGGCCACTAATAATCCCTAATCCCTTCACGCTTACTGTGCATTTTGTGGTCCTTCAACTTGCTGGGTTTGTGCCCTCGGCGTCGTTGGCGTCGCCCTGCGTTGAAAATCGATTTGTTTGGGTTGCGCCTGCGCAAACAACACGGCCCATGGATAAGAACGGATAAGAGAATAAGCAAAGACACACGAGGACGCCGAGGACGAGCTGCCCGCAAAATGGTGCAAGCAACGCCAACGAGTATCTGGTGGAACATAAATTACCCGGCTAACAAGCAGCGCCCAGGCAGCCCGGGCAGCCCCAACTTGGCCGAGAGCTAAAAAAGATACAAGATGCGAATGCGAATGTGAATCGGCGCGACTGCGAACAGGCCCCAAAGTGAGTTGCACAAAATTATAAATGAAAGCGGGTGTTGCTGGACAGAACCAAACTGCTCCGCGATTAGGTCCAGCAATTTGGTTCGCCTTCACTCTCTGGCTGGGACTGGGCCTGGGCCTGGGACCGTCGTGAGTCCTTTTGGGCTGCCTTCTGTGATTGAGACCGAGGCAGTGGTGGAAACGAAGTTAAAAATCAAATTAGCGAATGTGTTGAAAATTAAAAACAAATTCACGGATAAATTGCATCTGCCAGATACGCAATTATTATGAGCCCCAGACCCAAAGCCCCGCGTGGGGCTCTGCTGACTTATGGACCTGCAGTCCGATGCTCTTTGGCTGCCGTTCTGAGGCCGGCAAGGAGCTGACCGGCCGGCCGGCCAGTTGGCTCGAGGTGTTGCAATTTGACGTTTTTTACGCGAGCTTTTTTTCCCTTTTATATTCCATGAAATCCCCATGAATTTCCAAAGAGAACCAAAGGCGTAGCCACAGCCGCACGCAGTGCAAATACTTGGCCTTAAATGGTTTTTGGCGAAAAACATGTCGAATTAACACGCTCACCGCTCTGGTCCTGGCAGCTGCATCCTCCCCCCTCCTTCGCCAGGTGCGTGAGTGTGTGTGGATTTAAATGCTGGTAAATTAGCTGAAATTTTGTGCGGCACACCGCAGTCAAACATCAAGTTGCGCGCAATTTGCATTCTGCGGATGAGTGAGACATATAATTAGGGTTGATTTTGTGTGTCCGTTGCCCCTCAGCCCGCCCCCACCGGGTGGCTGGGGTTTGTGGCCCGTTTCGGGACTGGCGCCGACTGCAACGACCTGCAAATAAATCGCACAACGGCTGCTGCTGTTGAACTTTTTATGCCCAAGGCACAGGCACACAAGACGGAGCTACAGACAGCGAGGCAGAGTCTGAGGAAAGTTTGCAATGCCAACTTCGGACGGGCTGGGCAACGCCTCTTGTCCTTGTTGGCTGCCAAGAAGTTTTGGTTGGCCCGGCCAGACTCCCAGTCAGCGCCGTAAAAAGGGCGCAAATTTTACGAGCGCATCGTTTAACAAATGAATTTACAACCGTGGAACGCCCAAAAGTCTGGTGCTCGAAATTCAAATTCCCTGCCCCCAGAAACACGAGGCCAGGCCAAAAGGAAAACCTTGGCAAGAAGGCGTGCAGACCCCGGACCACATGAATTATGTTTGGCATTTGGCCAAATGATTTAAAACAAATAAGAGTATCACTCCGACCTCAACAGCAACTCCCTCTCTCTTTCCAACTCCGCCTGGCCTCAAAATGGAATTTCTCGCTGGATTCCCATGGCGCATTAACGCTTTCATTAGCCCAGTTCGAGGGTTTTCACCGGTTCGGCGGAATTGCCGCCCCAATAAATTGAAGGCTCGATCCCGTCGCGTTACTCAACTCGTTAAGTGCAGTTTAATGAGCTGGCCAGTGGCCGTAGGTCCTTCTTTTTTGCGCTTGGAGCGTGCGTGCTCGCTTTGGGCCAGCATTTTTCGGGGGTAATTGCAGTCGGGGCTGTCAATAAGTTTTTATGATTTCAATAACAGCCCAAAGTCACCGGGCCTAAAAAACACCCTAATTTGTGTTACTACAATTACCCGCACGATTTGCAAATGACCCGAGCCGGTCCACATTCCGTAACCAGAACGAGTTAGCCTCCCTAAAAGTAATGGTCTTTAGGGTCCGTAAGAGTTAAGGAGAGTTTTATCCTGGTGGTTCTAAAATAAAACCTCTTTGGGTCCCTTTAAGTTTTCTAATGCTTTATTCAATTTAAAAGTCGGCGAATAATTTTTCTAAGATTGTTAACTCGGTCTCGAAAGTTGAAGGAATCAAATCTCCTTAGTACTTATTAAATTTCTTATTTAATTCCTGGATGTGCTGAATATTCGTGAAGTTAATTGTCCAGCTGCCTGGGGATCTCTGGGCATTGCTTTGTTTGCTTTAAATAATCGACTCGGCATTCAGGGTAATTGGAAAATGGCAGTCGAGTGTCCTTCCTGTCAAAAGGATCCTTTTCACACTCGAAATTAAGAGCAGCGGCCAAAGCGACAAGCCGACAATCGTGCCAGCCGGACAGTCCCACCATCAGGCTCACTGCCGCCATTCATTTTGCAAAATTACAAAAATCCACCCCGTGGTCGAGCACAGCGATCATTTAAGTGTCATTAAGGAGCTCTCCGGATGGCCGGCCAGCGAGCGAACAGGACAGCCCGAGACGCCGCCATGCGACAGCAGCTGGCGGTGGCAACACCTCGTGGTGTGAGTGGGCATAGAATTGGCACAGCTTGAGCTCGCCAGGCTTCCCGGCCACGACGGCGATGACGATGACGTCGAACGGGCTCTGCACCAATTTCCTAATAGACACCGTCCCGGTTGCCGCCCATTGCGCCTGATCGATTCGTCCGGGGAGTAATGATGGGGAGGGGAGCGGGGCGGGGTCCTTGTTATGGCCATGATAAAGTTGTTTCTTGTTTGTGTAGTGGTGGCGGTCTTGGTCTGGGCAATTTGTTTTGAACTCGTTTGACGCGTTTGTCAATTAAAATCAAATTCGATTTATGTCGTGAGAGGGGCGCAAGGAGAAAGTGGGCGGGGGACGGGAGGGAAGTTGAAGATCTCTTGATGGAACAATCGCCGGGCCATATGATTAACCACTTAGCCGTCGAGTGCAATAACTTTTAATCAACCAATAAATTTCGTACAATTTATCAAAAAAGCTGAAAAAATCGACAAAAACCTGGCCAAGTCGAGGGACGAAAATGCTGGCCAAATTGCCTCTAATAACCGCAATCGATCGTTATTTTTTGTGGTTATTAATGCCGAAGAGATCGCGGCGTTGAATGCGTGTCCGTTCATTGGCTCCGGGAAGGGGGCAGCGATTGGGGCGCGGCTGTGCGCAGGAAACGGCTTCTCAGGTAGTTCACAAGTAACTGCAAATTGCTGCCGTCGATAAAACTGAAATTGGCCGACTGGCCGGCCGACAGACCGACCGGCTGAGTGGATGGATGGATCGTCGGGCGACTCTGCAATCGATCGCTGAATTTGCCTAATGGCGACGGCCACTCAACACAAACACCGATCAGACGAAGGCACTGGCAGTCTGGAGACTGGAGGACCCGGCGGAGGCTGATTGACAGACCGCGGCCGCGACGATCCTGCCAACGATCGCAGGCTGTTTACGCGCACATTTAGCATGTTGTAAAAGTCTGATGGCGTCCATTATAATCAATTGGCTGGGCTCGTAAAACTAAATGATCCCGGAGGAGAATTAAGCGCCAATTACGCGAGGCCAACGTGGCTTCAAAATTTTTATTCTTCGCCATTGGCATCCTTGAATTAAAGCTGCTGCCCCGGCCACAACAACCGACTCGCTGGCTGACTTAATTGCACCATTTAACTTGTCTTATTGATCATAATAACTCCATAATGGCGGAACATGTGCGTACAATATAATAATCAGCAGCGAGTGAAAATTGCAAGAGGGCTGCTCGCCGCCGCCATTCCGGGCTCGGCGTCCCCAAAACAAAACTGGGACAGGCATCGCATTAAATCGATCAAGTCGACTGAGCTCGTCTTACTTGTCCGCCTGTCGTTGTAATGAGAGTGTGAAAGCAAACAAGCAGTTAACCCAAAGTGAAGGGGGCAGGGTAGCCAAATGGCAACTCATCAACCTCTGATGGCCGATGGACAAGAAACTCAACTCAATCAATCTGCTGGCAACAATGTAAGCGGCGAAATTTAGGCCTTCAACTCAGGTGAGCGGGCAAGCGGAGAAAACGGGAATTTCCTTCCAGATTGCACAATTTTCAGGAACTTAGAGGATTCTTCTGGCAAGTGAAAGTTAAACCCGACCGATTGGCCAACTCTAATCCTTTTTAGAGGGAGAAAAAAAAAACCAAATGGCTGGTTGGCTGGCTCATTTTTCACACTCCTCCGCCAGCCTTGGCGGGCATTATAAATTAAGTCATTTAACATAATTTCGCTACCAAAAAGCAACAGCAGCCGCCACCGACAACAGCTGCCGAACAAGGGGACACCGAAAGTTGAACGCATGTGCCAAACGACCGCAGGAGACAGCGGCGACACACATGGCCATGGAGTGACCCAACCCGGAGGGGAAGGATGGCCAGGACTGCCGGAGGTGCGCGTGGGTGCAATCAGCGACTGAAATTGCCGGGCATTATTGCGCACTTCGGGTTAATTTACGGCGGTGTCGTTTGCGCAGGCGCAATAAAGAGCCGCACAAAACGGCATTGAATAGCGCGACTAATTTTCAAAAGGGACGAGCAGCCAGCAACAAAAACGTCAATATAAACGATGTCCACTTAGGCAAACAAAGGCCCAATATCAGCGACTACAAAGCCGGCGAACAAAGCCACCAAAAGAGCCCACCGATCGGGTACAGTAGGCGTTGCAAATGTTCAGCTCGGCCAATGAAAGTCGAGTGTTTAATTAATGGAATTGCAATGACTTGGGCCAATCGAACTCCTCAGCGGACCGGCAAACTCGTCGAGGTGTTGGCCGCCCCTTTATCGAGTGACTGAGATCGCCCGATTCAACCGACTTGGCGGCAGCTGTTGCCTGCTCGCCTTTGTCTTTTGGTGTGACTTTGGGACCCTGGGCACTGCCTACTTGACAAATTTATAACAAATATTCACGCGTGTCCTTTGTGGCGGGCGAGGAGCGTCTTTGTTCGGCTTCCCTGGAAGCGGTTTCGCACATTTTCCGAGTCAATAGTTTTCTATAAAGGGAAAATAAAAAGAAAACAATTAAATTGAAAACAAATTTTGGAAAAATCAACTAAAAAAAATGCCTGCCCTCGGTTCGATTCCAGGGAATTAAACCGTCAAATCCGCCAGTCACAACAACCCAGCCGAGAGTCAAAAGGCTGACAATTGCTGCCTGTTGCCGCCGATTGTCTCGGCCTTTGACGATAGGAAAACACAGACGAGCCAGCCAACAATGACGGCCATGAGGAGCTCAAAAAAAAAAAACAACATTTGGCAAATTGATTTGCACGCCTCGACAAAAACAACCAGAATGAAATGGCAGTCGCGCGAAACCGAAAAGCGTTAATTTTATTTGCATGAAAAGGGAAACGAGTTTCCCACCCGGTGTCCCGATCCTGGCTGGTAGCAGGGCGAGGGGAGGGGGGCTGTGTTTCAGTGAAATCGCGCGATAAAATGCATAACAACTTCATTCACAGCAGGCGATGCCATAAAAGTGTTTTAAATCGTGTTAATAATTTTGTGCAGCGTTTGGACGGCCGGCCCGGAATTTGAGATGCCCGGAGACCGAAGTCCTGCTGGGCCCGAATGCCCAGCCGGCTTGCATGTCTGCATATTGCACTTGGCCATGGAATCATTTTGAGGCTTAGTCTTAAAAATGAACCTTCGTTTATTGCCGGCCGGCCGGTTAACGCGTTGGGGTTTCCTGCCAGCTCTCGACTTTTGCCCGACGGCCATGCGACTTATTCACACCTGCAGCCAAATAAATTGGCACTGCTGAAATGTATCTGTAGGCTGCTCGATCACGTGATCAGCACAATTAATTATAATTTGTCGTTAATAAACCGACCAGGACCGAGGCAAAATCACGACGTCTCCAAGCCGCCACTCCGATTCGCTTGCGTGACGACCACGAGGATGATGATTGTCTGGCAGGGAAATGCAAATGACTAGAAGTGGGATTTCGAGTGGAATTGGCTGTACTGTTCCCAGAGACTGCCCAGTTGGCTGCTCCCGATTAACCTCTTCATTTGGCTAGGCTCCGAACCGGAACTCCTCTCTTTTGGCAGACCCAGATGCATAATTCCATAATAGATGCCTAACGTTGGGGCAAAGAATATTTATGTTCACATAATGTGATAATAAGCAGGCGCTGATATCCTGCGGAACTTTGGCGCTGAAACCACCAGCCTGCCAGCCACGAGAGGTGAGGTGGTTCAAATGTTAAGACGCTTTTCGTGTTGCAGCTCAATTGCTCAATTATAAGGTGCAGACGAGGGGGCGGCCACTCTGGAGGACAAAATTATATAGCCCATGTGGACGGGTGAAATAAAAGTCCATTACAAATGAAATCAACAACTCATTGCTCTCTCATCGACATTCATAGGCCCGAAATGTGCGAGTGCGCGGGTCGGGTCGCTTGGCGCAACAACAAGCGCTTTATTATCATCATCATCATCGTGGAGAGAGACCTCATCTCTTGTTCGAGTCAATCGGATCCACCAATCCCACTCGGATGGCTGCACGGCTCCGGCTCCGGCCAACGAAGCGGTTTTGGCGATAAGCAGCAATTTTCCCGAAGTGGACCCCATTAAAATATGATAAATTGCGTCTATTTTACAGAGTTGATTTTAACAAGACAATTTAACAAGCGTAATTTAATATTTGACAGAGCGTTGCGTCCAAAAAAAAAAAACGACCACTACCTCCGAGATTCCCCCAACCAGTCGCCGCTGACTGTCCCGCTCTAACCGCAAAAGCAAAATGGAAGCAGCCATGAAAGCGATCCAAGTTGTTGTTGCTGCTGTCGATGAGACCGTCGCCGTCGTCGTCGTCGGCTGCGTTTTGTTATTAAACGAAAATGTATCTCACCCTGGGGACCACTTAAACGCCAACCGAAAAATTGTATCTGAACCCGAATCGGGCAGGAGGGGTGAGATCTCTGTATCCATTGTTAATCTCAGCCCGGCGGCAGGGGTGGCTGGGAACCACAAAACGCTTAACCCAAGGGGTGAGTTCTGCCTGGCGAAGTGGTTGTTTGGTTGGTTGGCGGGCCGCACGTATCGATGATGTTAAACATTATAAATTAAGTGGGTCGCTGCGATAAGGTAATTGGGGTGAAATGTGAGCCTGACTTACTGCCTCGTTGACGGGATTGCCAGCGCGACAAGCAGCAGGAGAAGAAAGCGGTGAAGGACGGCCAAGAGGGGGGGCAATTCCCATCACCTTGTTATAGTTATCGCCCCCATGCTAATGGTATTTTATAATGCGAAAAATGCGCTGGGCCTCATTAAGTCGCGGCCGCAGTTTCAATCACGGTTCGTCCAACTGTCGAGCTGTCCAGGTCGTTTGACGGACCTGAGACAAATCACTGCTAATCAAATGATTTATAAGCTTATTGCATGAGTATTCATTATAAAAGTTAACTAACAAAATTAAGCAATTATAACAAACTGAAATACCAAAAGTCAAACGATCATCGACGGGCTTCATCTTGCGGTCATCTAGTCGCTTAAATTTATGACTTGTGGCTTTTTCTCGATTTTTTGGGGGGGTTCATTTTGTTACTTCAGGCCACAAATTGAATGTTTATTTATAGATAATTACCGACTGCAGTTTGCCAACTAATTAACCCAAACGTTCCCATCGACTGTCCGGCATCGGGAGAAGTCGTCCAGCCGAGGCCGCGGGAAACCTGAAACTAAATAGCCACAAATCAAAACTGACTTTAATTAATTAACCGCTTCGAGATCGATTTGAGATCGATGCTCGACAAGTCGAGTGGAGCAGCCGTCCGTCCACCTGGCTGATTGAGTTGTGTGCATAAATCACAGAAATTCCTCCCTCACTGGCCCGAGGCTCTTTTTGCATTTCTCTCGGGAAACCCGACCCTTTCTGCTGTCCGACGGCATCGAAAAAGGCAATCAACGAATTCTCATTACAATAAACAAACAATGGCGGCAATTAACCGGCGTATTTAGAAACCGCAGTCAATTTATGGCGGCGGACCGCACACCAAATCCCCAGGGCCATCAAAAGTTTAAAGTGGCGTTTTTCAGCTGCCCAGATAAAAGTTCGATGAACCGAGTTATCATTTCAATTGCTTCAAATTGTCTCGTTACCATTACCAATTAACCAAACCAGATAATTCTCAGTTCCCGAGCAGATCGGGGGTTGCACTGCCACAGGAAACGTGCACTTAAAATGGTCTTCAATGGAGTTCTAATCAGCCAGCAATATAAGGGCAATCGAGGACTCTGCTTTGGATTTCCTGTGACCTCAATTGCTCTCTGTCAATGGGAATGTTTTAATTTCTGAACGAGTAAATCTTGTGGTCAGCGGTCTGTCAATTATTTTCCTGATTTCGAAGGGCCTTAATCGGAAAAGAGGAAGAAGATCAATAGGTATAAAAATTCAGGGTTTAGAGAGGAACCTGTCTCCATAAGACATTAAATATTTATTAGGAGTCTTATTTATTTAATAAACAGCTTGATGAAGATTATTGGCCGCTCTCAAACCTTACAGAAATGTCAGTCCGCAAGTTGGTTTCTGGCGAAAATGCGGACGAGTCTTAAGTCTTTAAGGATATTTAAAATAATTCCGTCTACAATTTTATGAAAGTTTCTTAAAATCGAATTCGGCTTTCAAAGTCCCTGACCTGAATTTAATTGTGGGGCTTTGCTAGGCATTTAAATTTCCTGGTGGGCTTCTCTTTGTGTTTCGTTAAGCAGAACTTTGCCATTGGGGAATGAAGAAACCGTCGGTGCTAGGATTGCTAGGAATTATATATGATTGCCTCTTTAGCTTGAGGAATGCTCTCAGTCGGCCCCCTTTAGAGCAGCTTAACCAAATTAACATGCAAATTACAATTCCGGCTTACGGCTGCCAACGCCGCTTTCGATTTGGGTGGCTGCCGTCAGCCACACACGACGTTGGCCAGGTCCATTGACCGCCAGAAGCCGTCCGAGTTTCATTCAGGTGACATAGAAATTCTTTAAAAAGCCATTAGAGAGGATTACCCAAAGCAGCGGCCGTATATAAAAAAACGGAAGCCTGAACACCGCTGGCCGCGCTCAAATCACTTGAAATCTGCATTAGAATCGAAATTGAAGTGGCTGCCAGCCAAACGGAGGCTCGCCCCAGATTGCCCATAAATTTCACGGTTGTTTAATGAAAGTGTTAGGTGAGTGGTTATGCCGATGAGTTTTATTTTCTACCCATTGATAACTCTCGAACGGCAGGGAAAACTCAGCCGCGCTGGCCAGCGCTCGGCGGCCGGTTGGGTGTCATAAGCCGATCGCTTGATTTATGGACAAATTATACGGCATTAAGATCAAAATATGTGCCAAAGCCTGAGCGTTCCAGCGATCAGAGACAAACTAGTTTGTGACATTTTAATAAATCGCTAAAATAAATCGACCCGGCTGAGCCGAGCCGATCTTATAGCGACTCCCGGGCAAGCAGGCAGTCGTCCATTTCCGACAAGCGTGCGTGTTGATTTAAATTACAATTAAATAAAAAAAACAGCAAACCTATCACTTTAGTCGGGACTTGTTTTCTCTCTTTTTGCATAATTGAATCGACCCGCCGACTGACTGTTGCAGGCCGCCTCTGATTTCAGTTAATTACATAAACGCTCGCATTTAATGGACTCGGGGCCGTAGGGCGACACGGCGGCGGAGGCGTCTCGGTGCGTAATGATACCTCAAGGTATCGTGCAATTATTAAATGAGCTCAAAAGCGACCAAATGCGCAGTTGGCATACATAAATTAGTCGGCCATTATATGGTGGCTATATAATTTTGCGGCGACTGCGACTGCGACACAATTACCCCGAAAAAGCCGCAGAAAAACTGGAAGTTGGTGTTTCGTGAGCTACGCCCACTTCGGCCTGGAAGTGGATCCAAGCAGCTGCCCACCCAGAAACTCTCAGCCAGATAACTGAAGTTGTCTCTGTTGGCCTACGTTTGCCGTCTCGCTTCTGCCGGATGCTGCGCAGTAGCATGAACCGTGGAAAGCTTTGGAAAGCAAAGGAGTTTTCCTTATATACCGTAGCATATTGCCTTGGTAAATGTTCGCCCAGCCCGGCCTCGTTTGCTTGACGATTTACGTAATGAGCCGCTTGAAATGAAACGAACCGCCCCGCAGGCTGCCCGGCCGGATGGCAGGGCTCTCCGCCTCCGGTCATGGGCAAATGGAAACCCATACAACTTCATCCACAGACCCTGAAATTACGTTTTTAATTTGGCATAAAATTTAAATATCCCTCGCTGAAGTGGAGCAAAGGACACCCACAAAGTCGAGGCTGCGTCGGCGGCTGCGGGCTCTTCAGTTACAAATTTCCCTCGCACGGCTGCACGTTGATAAGCATGGCAAAAGGACCCACAATTAAACAAGGAGCCGACTGGCGGACGGCCGGTGGTTACATGTGTTTCCCCGGCTACTGGCTTCTATTTTTTTATGGGCCTTTGAGTGTTTCTCGCTGCAAAACACTTGGGCAGCCACTTGGGCGTGGACCACACATGGCCAGGGTTGGATGAAGTGATAAACTAATTGCTGGAGAGTGGCGCAAACGCCCTGGCAGGCTGACGAGGCAGGCGGAGGCGGGGAGAGAGTCCGGCGATCGTAAAATGTTTCGGGGCTCACTGATTTTAATGGCTGATTAAGCATACGCCTCGTTGCCGCGAGTCGGTAGAGTGCTGAATTTTATGTGTCCCAGGCTCATTTACATAGACTCACACACACAAATGCACACACTCGCGGACTATAAAATGCCAAATAAATAAGAGAGTCGAATGGAAAGAGGAAAAAACAAAACAAAGCCAACGATCTGTGTGTTTTTTGTTTGGTTTTAGTGCAACGAACAAATTAGACGAGTTTTCAAACGCGTTTTAAAGTTGTCAAGTTGGCGGAACCAATTTTGTTAATGACCAACGATATAAACTGAAATTAACCAAAAAATTGTTATAAAAGCAATTTTATGGCCCCTCCATTCCTTTGTCCGCCGGAATTCCTATCGATTTATTTTGTGTCAGTTCCCAACGCCCGAAATATGATCTCAGTGGACTCGTTGGTTTCGTGTATTTCTTTTTGGGGGCCATGTAAATCACAAAGCGCCTCCTAATGACAGCAAATTAATTTCCAAGGTTTTCGGCTTTCTATGCCCAACTTCTTTGCATTTCCATTGAGAGATAAATTGTGCAGATCTCGCACATAAATCACCATATAAATTTCAGCATTATTTATATATCGCATTTAGCTAAATACCCCGATACCGCGAGTGGGCGAACCGTTGTTCTTTCCACGTCTCGCATAAATCATCTTAATTATTTTTCAACGGGTTTACCTCTCGGCTCAAATTTCACACACACACACCCAGCGTGTGGGTGTGGCGGCATCCCCCAAAATGCAAGATGACAGCTAAACAAACATTAGTCACAAAATTGCCAGCCCGGGCATATCCTGGCATCTCCTGGGGGTGGTGGATGTCTGCCGCCTCGTTGGCTGTTTACTTACAAAACCGTTTGCCAAGCGTAAATGACAAACGATTTTGGAAAATTATTATTGCCATTGTCAGTGGGAGCGTCGCACTTTACGCTGCTCAATTTAGCAAACAGCCAGCCGTTGACATTATCCTTCCGCCGACGGCCCAACGCAAAACCAATAAGCCAGCCAACCACCCAACTACATGACACTAAATCCCACAGCAATTGCCCTCCGGGCGAGTCCACCCAGCCAGCCAGCCATCCTCCCTGATTGGGCCCAGGCCCATCCAAGCGAACGGAGAGGAAAGCTGCTGGAGCTTCCGGCCCGCCGCGCTCCCTCCTGGCGTATTTATTTTATAACATTGCCAATCAAGATGGCTGCGCAAACATAATCGGCTGTGCGGCCGACGTCGACGTGGCCGTTGTGTTTGCAGGGATCATCCACCCGCCGCCTCGAACTTCCGTGGCTGGCGTCGATGTCGGCTCTTTGTTGGTGTTTATTTGCTCGGTAAGCAATTTCCCTACTTGCCTGGCATTGGGCGCAGTTTTGGGCTGCTGGTTGGGCGCTGTGCCTTTTTCAATTTGTTCAATGATTCGAAAGCAAATTGATTCGCATTCAATTCCGCGTCGTTTTGCAGTCGGCCACTTTCTGGATTTTATTGGTTTTCCTTTCCCATCCCTGATGTCGGCCATTTTGTTGTTTGTCCCAAACACTCGCACACACAAGCACACACACTCTCAATAAAGATGTAAATTGGTTTTCCCAATGTCGGCTATATGATTACAGTTACTGTTATGGCGGCTGCTGGAGTGAATTTGGTGCGTAAGCAAATTGGTTTTTTATTTTTTTGAGGGGGGCAGAGGCGATGAAATAAATTAATTGGAAAACCCATACGACTGAGTTGGCAGTAAATCGAAAATAAGATTTTCCCCGTGACCACGATAAGTGGGCCTGTAATTCCCGCTGGCTACTCGTCTAATTCCAACCGCAAATTGCCCATAAACTAAGCCAAGTTGACTCCAGCTAACAAGTCAGGCGAGTGTGCAGGGAAGGCCGTGGAGAACCCAAGAATGTTTGTCACAATACATCAAATGGCTGTGAAATGACACAAAACATGAACGCGTCACTTTCCATCACTCCAAAGTGCCAGGCCGACGAAAGCCCCGCCAGCCGCGAGTGCGAGAAATGCCAGCTAACAAGCCTGGCCCCGCCAGACAGCCTGACGCACCACACCAGCCGAGAGAGCGGCCGGTCGCTAAGCTTCGGATTAACTGCGCGCATGCGCAACTATTTGCGGGCATTTCAAATGGGTCGGCCGGCCGGCCAACGGGTACAATGCTCCTTGGGGCCGGTGACAACGACGTCGCTGCGTCTGGTCCGACCAGCCAGCCGGTAAGGCTTATAATCCGCCCAGCTATGCTGGATGCCCCCCGCAACCCTTCATCAGGCTGCACGTTGTCCCCAACGACGGCGAGGATGATGATGATGACGATGATCGCGGTGATTATTTGAGTTGGTTGCTGTTGCTGGCTGGTGGCTGCCGGGCCCTCAGATACCAACGTTTATACAGTATTTTTGTTTTTGTCGCCACAATCTTGTCTGACCAAAAACGACTAACGAGCTGAGGCTGCCACCGCTGGGGCCGAGGCTGCATGGCCGCCTGAGCGACTGCCAGACATGATTCCGTCTGCCGGTTGCGGCTTGAATTTCGGAGCATCATTAATCCTTTGGCAACGCCTTGTATGTCCGTCGCGTAAGTTGTCATGTTTTTGTCGCTTTATGGACTTCTAATCGTTCAATTCTATCAAAAAGCTTACGCACTAACAAACAACCAAAGCCCGTTTGCCGGCCTCAAAGGCCAATTCCAGGCTTGGCTCTCTCGGACCCACGCACACTCGCCCGACTGCCGCAGATTAAGATATTTAGATTGGCCCACAAGCGAGCCCGGCCAGGCAGAGGCAACTCGGTCCCGGTCCCGGGCCCCGGCAACTTATTTAGCACCTTTGGCAATTGCCTGGCCAAACCGACGGACTGACCGTCGTTTCGGTCCTGGGACCGCCGACTGCCGCCTGCCGCTTGAGGTGACAATAAGTGAATTCCAAACGTGGGTCCTCCGCAGGCCTGAAATTTGGTTCAATTTTTGCCTTTTTCGTTTGGGTGAACGGTCGTTCGGTCGACTGTGCGTTGATAGAGTCTTTGTGGCATTTGATGTGCGAATTTGTTATTTAGCCGGGCAAACACGCAATTGTCTTCGGGTCCGGGGGGACTTGAGGAGACTTCACTGGGTTTACGGTTGCCGGTTGCCGTTTGCCGCTTGCGGATTGCGTTTGTGCATAAATTTTGCTCACGTACCGATGGCTGCCTATTGTATCCATTGATTTTCAATTGAGTCAACCGAGGGTGAGACAGGCGAACTCGTTGAAAGTTGTTTGATTTCACACTCCAAGGGTTGCCGATATTGAATTTGATATTTATGAAGCCGATTGTCTTTGAGCCACTCGGATTGCCTGCCAAATTGCCACTTAGTCGATGGCTGATACTCTCAAAAAATAATCAAACTCTTTGCTCGACAATTCGAGGCTTTTAAGGAGACCAATAGAAAGCTTATCCTTCGGGCAACTGTTATTAAAATAGAAGAGAATCTGCTGCCAGTCAATAAATAACTGTCTATTATTTCAGCTGACAATTAAAGCTTAAGCTTTTGCCAATAATTGCCCCAATCTTGAAGTCTTAATATTTGATTATATTTGTTGGCAGAAATATAATTTTTTAGCTTCCTTTATCTTGTGCTTGTTTCAAATTTGATAGCTTTGAATTTCTTTCAGTGTACGGATCTTGGGGACCATGGTAATACAATACACCGGGTGAAGGGCCACTGACAAAGCGGCAAGTGGGGTCTTCAATTTGGCCAAATGCACGAGCCGTTGGCATTAGCACTTCATTTCCATAATGGACGCGCCGGGTTTTTAAGTGACTGAGGCTGGGGCCGATTCTATGACCGAATTTTCGGCAATGCCACTAAATACCAGTCCGATATTGTCAGCGAATATGAGTTATTGTAATTAATGCTAAATTGGCCATAAAACACAACATTTGCATGTCAAACAGCCAAAAACTGGGGACCAGCCAGCGACGCGGCGTTGGCTTCGTTTTGGCGGAAGTTTCTATTGTTGGGCTGTGGCTTTGAAATGCTTAAATAATTAAATATTAAAACTGCTTGTATTGTAGCGGAATTACTGCCCACGCCCGGGCCGCGCCATAAATGGACCACGGAGCTGGCGATTTTAAACGCCATTCAAGCACAAAATAAATGTCAAAATGTGCATAGTTCGGCGATAGTTATGAGCGGGGCTCGGCCTGGCCAAATGCTAAATGCAAATTAAAGCTCATTAATCCCCCAGAAATCTTCGAACAGCGGGACACACACCGACCGACAGCGGACTCATTCAATCGCCTTGGCTGCCTTGCCCGGCTGTTTGTTATTCTTTCTCGTTTTGTTTTGGTGTAGAAAGTGAGTGGCGGGCGCGTCGTCATCGTCATCGTCAGTCGCAAGTGCTCGTAAAACACACCATGATTACTTTATTAATCGAAATGCTTCATAAACAACCAGCCGCCTGCCAGCCGAGTCCGAATACAAAACCGAATTTGATACCGAGCCGCAGCTTCTTGGCGGCTTGGGCGCGCGGGCGGTGCTCCAGCTGGTTTGCCTCAAAAGAGTCGCCTCGGTGGATCGATCGGCGGCGGGTAATCAAGCGCTGAGCACTTTGCTTAGATAAGCCACTTAAGATAAATCGGTGGGTGAGTGTGGTGCGTGTGTGTGAGAGGAGTTATGGGTAGCGAGTCGTGGATTTATCGACGTTTTGTTTCATTTAAAAATTCAAATTTTTTTCTCGTTTTCTTATCGTCGATTTGGTGAGGTGGGGGGAAGTTTAACTAATTTCATTAAATTGAACATAAGTTAGATCTCGGCCGATTTGTTTGCATTGATAAAAACCGATTTGCAATTAAGTTCGAAGCTTTACATAATTAATTTGGGCACCGTTGGCAGGCAGTGGGAATGGAGACGAGTTGTGTTTTATTTTCGTGTGGGACTTGGCGATTTTCGCCATAAAATCCATCGATTGATTGACGACCCGTCCCATTAACACATTTAATGCCGCTCTCTGGCCGTCTAGGGAAGAAGACCATCGGTGGTCCGACGGCTTTTATGCCGTCAAAATATGAATGGCAAATCTTCACCGACGCCCACCGCAGGGCGGCTCTTCCTCTGTTTTATTTTTCGCTTCCTTCCCTGGCCGACCTGTTGGCAATTTCGTTTTGTCTGCTTAATTTTATTATCAAGTTCCGCCATCTGTTGGCCCGGCCCGGGGTCGCTCATTGTCGCCATTGCGGACGACTGTCGTGTCTAGCGACAAATTTAATGACTTACTTAACCTCATTGAAGGCAGCTCGCCACCACCAGCACCACAGATACTTGGTCGCCCGGCTGGGCTCGCTGGAGTCTCCGCCTTGTAGGTGTCGCCCGTTGGTGAAGCGAGGCCCTGGCAACTTAGCATTTTTTAATGACTTAATTTACGTTGGCAATAGGTTCCACCTTCCATGTTTATTGTTTTGACTAAGTACACACACACACGGCTGGCAGCACAACTCCGGCAAGCTGGCAAGCGGAGAACGTGCGACGCCCTCGAAACTAAATTCGCCTTATCGGCCGCTCGCATCGTTGGGTGAAATCTTGCCAGGTTTCCTGTTTGGATGGAGGGCCGTCTGCCCCCAACGTCTTGGACTGGCGTTGCCGTGTGCCAGGCAGGGGGTCCACTTGCCTGCGCCTTCACAGGGCGTATGTGGGGACCTAGGAGAAGGCAGAGGGCCGTTCTTTATTGTAATTTTAATTGCTTAATTTCGAGAAAGTGTTGGCATTGGCAGTCGTCTCGTTTATTAAGAATTTCTCCAGCCAACGGGGCGTATGCGCCGCGTCAACAACTTCTCTCCTTCTCGGGTTGATCAGCACTTGCAAACTGTCGGGCGGCTCGCTTTGAAGTCTTCAAATTTGTTGGCTTCCCCGGGTGACAGCTAACACGGTGCTAAATTAGACGACACTTGTCCTCCCCATAAAGTAGAACGGCGGATGACTCGCAAATTAAGCAAAAATGCAATACGAAAACGCAAAATCGCCGAACATCGAACATCGCACATCGCGGACACTCGAGTTCAATGCCAGGGCCGCAACATCGACGGCCTGCGTTTGTTCGACAAGCTTATTAAATTCTTCAAACGTGGCCAGTTAGACAACGGGCCATAACCCAGAGCTCTACACTCAGCGAAATCCTGAGGCAAGCTCAAGGTCTTTAAATAAGTACTAAATGATTAGAATACTTAACAAATTTAATTATCGTTTAATTTATACAATTGTGGTTATTTATTTACGAATTTATTACATTTATAAATAGTTTTTATTACTTTGATTGGCAGTATTTTAAAACTGAGCCTGGCACTGGCTGCTGGGATAATTAGCCTGATTTAAATATTTTAAAATGGAACTACAAATCATCTTTAAGAATCTTCAAGTAGCCTATTCGTAATTAAAGCAAAATTAAATATTATTTCTGTCCAGAAATTGTCTAGCTTGGCGTCACCTTTTAGATCTTTGTTGCCTTGAGAATAGAAGCTAAAGAGTAAAATAATTTGGACAGTTTGTGTTGCCAGGATTATTTTTTTATAACATCTCAGGAGAGTCAGAGCGAAGAGAATTTTAAAAGCTTTATGGCAGCTAAGATCTCTTGTTTGGGAATTGCTCTTTCTCTAAAGATAATTTCATATATCTTTACGACTTATTTCCTTCTTTCTACTCAAATTTGGGGGCTCTCTGTTTTCTTTCTCTGAGTGTAATCGCCGTGGTATCAATGACGATGGAGGGCAGACAAAAAATAAGAAGAGCAAAAAGCGTGTCACGAGTCATGTTGGGCACATGTAAACTGATCTAAATACATCTTTGTGGTGTGTTTTATGGTCCAGAACAAACAAACAAAATGCATTTAAAAGCTACAAAACTACAACTCCGTACAGAGTCAGAGGACAGAATTGGGGGAGGGGAGAGAGTTGCCAATTCGTACACCAAACGCGACTTGACAACTCATCGAACATTGAACACGTTGTAATGTGATACTTAAATGGTTGATTGGCTCGTAAATATTTTCACTTTGTGGTGCGCGCCACAAGCCCCTTTGGAGGCAGAGAGGGCTCACGACCTCCGACGGCCGCCCAAAAGACTCGCCAGTGCCGTCGCCTTGACCATCAGCCTCGCCATCACCCAACGCGCTGGACGCCTGGCCGCCTGTCCGGCCGGCCTGTCGTTTGTGTTGTTAACAATAATTTTGTACAAAGTATCGTTGTGGGTTTTTTTGTTGTACGCTGGGCTGATGGGTCCTGGTGGCCGTTGTGTTTGAAAAAAGCGCCAAATCTTGCACTAAAAACACACCAAATACGACATCAAAGCTATCGCAGCGATCGATCGCAGGGCTGAGCGTGCGCGCGCGCGCGCCTGCGCATTCTGAGCGCTGACAGAGGAGGCCCAGGACAACTCGCCCGGGGCGGCAAAAAGGCAACGCCAATGGCAATACAATTGTAATTGTTTGCCGACGGCCACACAAAACACTCCGAGTTCCAACAGCACGCGCATTTGCGGTGACAAGGCTTCCATTCGCCTGTCCGTCCGCTGCTCTCTGCCCTCCGTGGACTTGGGCTCGGCTCATAATGTTAATGTAAATGTATTTTAAATGGACTGGCGTACAACATTTTTTTCATGTACGAGTATTTCTGGAGTTGAAATCTGCTTTTTGTCGCGGCTGCCGCTGGACACTTCAACAAGCTGTTTGCAACTTGCAATCCGCAGCCCAGCATAGCGAAATCCATTAAAAGCAAAGCCAACCGAGTTTGGGCCGAAGTGTGGGGCCGACAAAACGCCTTCTAAAATGGCAACCGGCCGAGCTGACAGCTGCGAGTTAAAAATACTTCGAAATTAACATAATTTAATCAGGACTAATTCAGAATCGATCCACCAAAGCGCTACATCAACTGAAATTGTCGCACTGACAAAAATAAAATCACCACTTAGGAATCATTTCTCTGCTTGTTGGCAAATCGAAGCATCATTTTCATAATTGCCAAAGTTACAGGACTGAAAAAGGGATGAAGAGATATTGAAGGATAAAATATTTGAGCTTAGACTCAAGCTCAGATCCCTTTTGCTTCTTTAGAAGAAGTCCTTCTATTTCTACTCCTTCTCCGCTCACGGAAACAGGATGTGGTTTATCTGCCATCAGAATCGGGTGCTTGCTCTCGACTCATCAATGAATTGTCACTGGCCCATTAAATATGAACAAGTTCATTTGGGATTCTGGGGTTTGTATTTTCCTAGTACAGGGAATAGATACTCATCGATGATTCCCTGTAAAAAGGAGAGAGGAAAAGTGTGAATGAAAGCAATTACAGGGCCCAGGTCCCCCACAAAAGGCAATCGTGGCCGTCACGTACGCACGAGATTCTGTTTAAATATCGCCACATGCCCACCATATAAAGCAGTGCGCGGTTCGGATTTGGTTTATGACTTCCTCTTAACTAGAAAGCGATAGTGAGAGTGCGATAGTCTGGCCGAGGCTCCTGGCCGGTGGCTGGTGGACCAGCTGATTTAGGAGCGGGCTAGGGGACCACAATAAATATCAATGGAGTGGTATGGAGGAGTGGAGACAGAGCCGGGCGATAAGATCAATTATGTTAAGTTAGTTGGCGTTAAAATTATGTTGACGCATGTTTCTTAAATTCTCGGACACATTCAATATGAAGACGATGCGGGGCTCTCGAGATATTTAGCCGGCCATCGATCGCGCTGGGACAGAAATTATGCAAATCCATGGACAATCATTTAAAGCCTTAAAAACGCATTAAATATGCAAAAAATGGTGAACAAAAATACCAAAAAAGAATCGAAC
Source organism: Lissocephala sabroskyi (assembly GCA_037075105.1). Lineage (NCBI taxonomy): Eukaryota > Metazoa > Arthropoda > Insecta > Diptera > Drosophilidae > Lissocephala > Lissocephala sabroskyi. Next base: position 113,330 of record JBAMCP010000015.1, read on the forward strand.
CAAGCCCCACCGGAGAGGCACAGTTAAGCGCGCCGAGGCGGTGATCGGAACGCACCTATAACCCAATTTATAACGACTTAGCGACAGTAATAAAAACAAAATACAAATAAATGTATACACATGTTGAGATCGATAACGCCAACGCCTCATTTGCATGGCCAGACAAAGGCTTGGAACGCTGGGCAGTCAGGCTAGACGGCTGGCTGGCTGGCCGGGTCGACGGGGCAACTTTTGGGGGCCCGGAGATCGACTGGCTGTGTGTGTGTGCACGACACTTGACATTGTCAAATCGAGGGCTTAATTAAGCAATCGATCTTCCCAAGCGGCGATGGCCAGCGCGACATGTTGGCTAATTTGCAACAAGTTGGCCAAAAGACAGGACGCGGCCGCAGCGCGCAAATTGTGGGACCCGCTTTGTTTGCTCGGCCAAAATCCGTAAAAGAAACAGTTACCAAGCTTTGGCTCTCGGCCTAATGAGAGGCATTTATCAGCGTTTACCAATCGGGCCGGGCCAATGTTACTGTGAAAATGACTAAAGAAAAAAAGAAATTAAAATTTGAATCGAGGGGCCTCCTACCAGCAGCTTTGGCCGCCGCTTGAGTCATGCTTACGTTTTCGAAAATTCATAAATCATGCGGATATGCGACATTATCAAGCTAATGAAATCGCCCGATCAACGAAGCGGCCAGCGACCGAAAGGCGACAACAGCCAAATCGGCAGGTAAGCCACACAAAAGAGACAGCAACACCCAAAAAAACGAAAATGAAAACAACAACGGCGAGCCGTTCGCGGCGATCGGTATGACAGCTACAAATGACGCTTGACGCTTTCGTGGACATTAATATTTGACATTAATTGAAATTAATATTAATTTCATATTCACATTAATAGGCCGGGCCAAGTGTGGGCGTCTGCCGGCGGCAACGACGGCCCCGCCGTTATGGCCATGGCCAATGAATTGGCGTTTTTTGTGGACTCCTCACACGCTGCGAGTAACTGGTCGTCGCCACGACAATTCGCATGAATGTTAAAGTCAACAACTTAATTTGTAGCCAAGTATTAGAATCTAAGTAACGCGTAATTAATGTTCCAAACGTTGAGCCACATGGACGACAGGGTGGGGGGACTGGTGGCGCGATAGACGGAACCCCGGGTCTATGTCCATGTCCGAGGCGACGGCGACTGAGTGCCGTGGTCATGCCACGTATGCCACGTTATTTATTGGGATCTAAGTGATTTCCGATGAGATTGTATGGCACCCAGCGATTGAGGCATCAGGCCCAGCAGGTGGCATTGGCCAGCAACTCGCGCAGAGATTCGGCCATCACCCGTGGCTTCTGGCTTGTTGCGTGTTTGTTTGTTTGTTAGTTCGTTTTGTTTGGCGCGTCAGGTGAGAAGCGGCAGTGGCAGCGGCAGCGGCAGCATCGGTTTCCCTTTCCGCTGCCTGGCCGATCGCTTTGGGTGTGATATCATTAGCCCCTTGGAGAGGGATCCATTGGTTTTTACCTGATCGCTGGCATTCCTCGCTGCCAGCTCATTAATGCATTAATACAAAATTTATATTATTAGTCCCCCGATATAACGAAAATTTGCTGGCGATATTTGCGGATCATTAAGATCATCAAATGATGCCAATTAAAAATAAATAAATAATACATTTTATGAAAGCAATCAACCAGCAACAACAACAACAACAACAACAGCGACAAGTCGAAAATCGTATAGCCAACGAGTATTATAAATTTTGTTAAAACTTAATTAGCCGATCGGAGCGGAGAGACAAAAGAAGTTAATCGAACGACCCCAAAGGTCTGTTATTTATTCTCTCAGATTTTCGATATTTTCGACGCGACTCTTGAAGAGCTTTTCGTTTTTTTTTTTTTGGCAAATGAGGTTTTATTGTTCGGAGCGGTTCATTAATAAATTAACAGCACATAAAAGGAGCACAAAAGAATCCCAATTCCGATGGATTAATGGCCCCAGAGAAGGGACTTTTCTTTAATATGCCAGCGTAGATTTGCGAGACCGTTCTGAAGATTTCAAATCCATGGGGGGCACTGTCTCGAAGCTGCTAGGAAATCTTCGCCAGAAGGAATTTAAGGACTCTGCTTACTGTCTGCAATACGTTTGATTTTAAAGAGAAAGGGAGCTTCAAATGCCTTCTTTCTGAGGCATTCTCCTCTCCTTGAATGGCGGATCGACTGCCACTTAGCCAGCAACCGGCAAGTTGAATTGTCCGGATTCCAATGCCAATGGGCTGTCTGGGGAGGCATATAATTAATTGATTAAAATGTTTTTGCATATTATGGCCCGGTATCATATTTCACATAAATGAGCGCATTCAACACGCTAAAGTGCCAAAGATTGCCGGGCCAAGACGCGGCCAGCCCGGGCCGAAAGATTAGTGAAGTCAAACAGGTGAAACGAGCGAAGGTGGTGGGGAAAATGACTGTCTGGCCGATGCTTACGCTTACCAGCTTGTCTGCCACCTAGGGTAACCAAATGACCCAACAACAACCACAACAGCCACTCCAGGGAGACGTTGCTAGCCAAACGCCGCATGTGGCAGCAACAGCGGCCGCGAGTGGGACAACCCAAAACACGGAACAGGGTGTTTATGGTGATTTAGTCAGTTATGTGGATCGTAAACATTTTTGATAGCTAAATTTAAATAAACGACAGATATTTGTTGGTCATCGTCTGACCGCCTGTTGCCCCGTTGCATTCCCGATACTTAATGGGCTGGACCAAAAAGCCGCAGGGGCATGGCGGCTCTCGGGGATTTTGTTTGGGGCGCTTAGTCATGTGTGTGTGAGTGAGAACTTAAATTAATTTTATTACATTGAAGTTTTTGTGTAGTTGGCGCGAGAAAATATCAAATTACTGAGGTAATATATTTGAAATTAATGGTGGCCCCGTCGGTCCGCCCGAATCACGGGCCTTGTTTGGATTATGAGTTTTCAGATTTTGTTACGTTTTTACTTTTATTTAGTTGGTAAATTGGCCATAAAGGCCCTCAACTATGTGGGCCTAAGCCGATGACGGGCCCCAGATAAGCCGGGCCCAAATGGAAAGCATTTCCAAAGAAATGTAATCGAGCGTTGTGTCGCCGGGACCTGCAGCCTGTGTAAACATAAACAAAGTAAATATTTTGTTTAAATTTTCATGTTGACAAGCGTTTCAAATGTCAGTCAGCATGATCGGCGGTGGTGGGACGACTGCGGGCTCGTTTAATTGGCTCACTCAATGTCATTTCGGCCAACCGGCCAATTCTGTTTATTTATTTTGGAAATTGCCGTACAAATTCTTCGCTGCCCTGAGGAAGACAGGCAGAGCCGGTCGAAGTCAGGAGATTTTCGACGACGGGATTATGGCAGAATTGCTGCTGCTGCTGCCGGCCTTTTGGCTAAGCCAACAACACGCACTTGTGGCTTAACTTTTGCAATCCTGTTACCCCGATCGCCCAGGACCCGATTCTAGTGGCGAATTCTTTCAATGAATCGGCCGGGCCTAATCCTCGGCTGGTGTGTGTGCGAGTGTGTGTGTGTTTTCAGCTTGTCATTGTTTGTAGTCGAGTTACGGGCTTGGGTGTCGGCGCGGCGGGGTTCGGCGTGTCATAAATCAAGGCAAGCCAAAGAGTTGCATGGCTAAGTCCCAGCCACGCCCACGCAAATTTGCATGCGGCCCTGGCAGTGGCAACTGAGCAATCCGTCGCAGATCGGCTGCGGCTGCTGCTGCTGCGCTGCATTGACTTATGCCTTTTGTCAAAGTCAAAAACGCAAATCCAAAGATCAAAATGCAGACGAGCTGTCTGTCTTCCGCACGCCGGTTTCGGTGGGCTGGACCAGCGAGGATCAAATTTCATATTTAATAAGCACATAATGGCAATAATCATAATTTTACAGTGAACTACGGCCGGGCCTCGCTGGCAGGGAACGCACTTTCGAACAGCGGGTTGCCAAGGTGCCCTGAAAGGGTTCACCTTAGCGCGCGGGACTGCCCGGTTGAGGCCCTGCGTGCCTCAGAATTTGGGAGGCGTTGTCCACATTTAATTAATACGTTTGCCTCGCTTGCTTAGTTTTCGGGCCCGACTTGTCGGTTGCCCAGGGGCAGAGGTTGTTGGATTGCTGCGTTGTTCGTTGGCTGACTGGCTGGACGGCAGGCCGGTTGGTGGGCGTGCCGGCAGATGATTAGATTTTCGTTAAAATTTAGTTAAGCCAACAGGCATTCGGTTTGTGTGGTGGTTTGTCATTTTCTTGCTTATTGTTTCAATTTGTATGATGGCCGGGCAAAGCTCCGTTTAGCCAGGGTCTCGGCCGCCCGGGGGTTCTGCGGTCGGTTGAATTCCACAGAAGCCAATGGCAGGACTAAATAGCTTCGATGTTTTCGCAAACCATTGCCTCGAAGATGTTTACAAAATGGGCAATAAGCCGCCGAATCCTAAATGCAACAAAAGACTTAGGCAACGAACTTACTCTTGACCAGGGCGTGGCTCGGCCTTCTCTGCCAGTGTCAGTTCTTTGTAAATGCAATCTCACCTAACGCTCTCTATTCTTCCCCAAATCAGCAGACAATTGCCTAACTCAGCCACAACAATGCCCTTTGCCTATCGCCTCTGTGTGTGGGTAACGGTTTTTGTCCATAAAAAAAAAACATTGACCAAACAATTAACAATACCTGCCCAAGACAATTGGCCAAGTCGAGTGCCTGACTCCGGGAATCACGCAAAACCATAAGCCCCGAATCCTGGCCATTTGTTTAATTTCCAATTAAAACGAGCAAACAACTCGCCCGGCCCAGCAGGTCAGACGGTCTGCCTTCATTATCTTCATTGACATCACAACATGACTTGTTTTTTGACAACTGTTTTACAGTGCTGCAGCGTCCTGCCCAAGGATACCCCGGGGCGCCCGGCCCTGCACCGTGTGGTCAGGCACCAGACGGGGCAACTGGTGAGTGGCCCAGAGAAATGATTGCGGCTGGGCCCTTTCCCGGAAAATGCCACTTGTCAATGCCTGGGCCATTGTCCTTTTTATCTAAATTACGCCAAACAAAACAGGAACGGCAACAGCCGTGGAGCGGCTGCCTGCTTGCCGGGGTGGGCCGGCCGTCTAATGTTTTAATTTGATTTTAAAGCGATGTTAATCTAATGTCCCTGGAAAATGTCCAAATAGAGTCGGTGGGGATGGGCAAGGAGGTGCCAGGGCCGGCGACACCCTTGGCTATTCCGGCCAACGGTTCTTTGATTAATTGAAAGGCGAAGCTGCCTAATTGAAATGCACTTGCCGTCTGGGCTCGATTTCAATGAATTTCCCAATTTTATTACGAAAGACGCGCTGTCAAAATTGTGGGTATTCTTGGGTGTGCTGGGGGCAGATAATCTGGGAGAGTTGATATTATTTTCCTGTGAATTTTCTTCCCCGTCTTATAAAGTATGTACGGCATTTGTAACGGACAGAGCGACGGACGAATGCCACCGGAATGCTCTGCCGCAGGTTGGACGTGTCGGGGCGTGAATACCACAAATTTTTATTTAATTGTCTGGATCGATCGCCTGCTCTCTGGCTGAATAATTTCTCAATATTTCTTCTCTGCGGCTTTGGTGTGGATGAAATTATTGAAAATTTGTATGTGACAAATGCCAGGCGCTGACTGCATTCATTAATTTGGGCATTTGTCAGTCCAACTGCCATGGCCGCAATGTGTGTGTGTGTGGGTGTGTGAATAGCCAACTGCGTGGCAAATTAAATGTTTATAAAATAAGCCCCCATTCAATGGCGGAGATCTTCCCGCAGTCCCAGCTCGTCTCAGTGCGTCCCACGTGTCTATAATTTTTAGGTCACCAGGCCCATTAAGCTTGCCAATTACCCTAAATATCGAAATGTGTATACAATTGTGGATCTCCCCAGTGCTTCGTATAATTTGATTCATTTCGCATGGGCTGTTTAATGCGGCTAACAAGCCAAGCGGTAATTATACCCTCAGTCGTGTTTCCCGGGCCTGGGTGGGGCCTATCGGCTGTGGTTGGGGGTTTTTATTTTAGACAAATCGTAGGATCCTAAGAATCGATTATGTAAAGCAGATATAGCGAATCCAACTGTGAGGTAATATAAAGTGATCAGGTTTTAAAAATCCAATTAAGCTCACGGAATCGATTGGTGTATTCATAAACCAAAAGTAGATTCCGCTGGTGTTTATTTTAATTGCCCGCACACTCACACGAACACACACCTACGGCCATAATGGAGTTCGCTCTGAAATTGACTAATTACGGGCGAGGTAATTGCAAAATTAAACACTTCGGGCCACTTAGCCGTGGGGGGGCCCCAGTGCAGTGCTGTGAACAAGCCTCTAATGGATGGTGGTCAGCGGCGGCGGTCGTTTAATTGAAAACCCCTAAGCAGAACCTATGATTAGCATTAGTATGGCGGCGTATGGAGCTACACGATTGCCACACAGGGCCGGGGAAATATGCACGCAATGAACGCATTTGACCGGCCAGCTGCATTTGGCCAACTTTCGCTGCGAGTGCTGAGCGGGGAGTCGAACGGAGCGTGACAAGCGCTTATTGTTATGATAATCAATAATCGTATGCATAATTCAAATAGCTTACCTTAATTGATTGTTTATCAAACTAAACGCTTAAGTGGCATTTTATACGATCATTTGAATAGCGATCGAATCTGGTGGACACAGGCCGGGCCAATTGTCTGTCTGGTCGAGTTATGAACATATCATGGGGCGCAAAAGCAAATGTCATGACATGAACAAGTCGTAAAGTCCACTCAAAACAAATCCAAGGCAAACAAACAAACAACGAACCAACCATCGGGCCATCGATCCGGGGAGTAAATTGGGGGCAGGCAATCCGGCGTAGGCGTCGTCCAGCTGCGACGGCAGCGGCACAGTTTCAATCAAAACTTCGACTTTGTCATATAAAACCGCAAATTTATGTGACTAATTTGAAATAAAAAATAAAAACTCACCAAATAATGTTGCGGCTCGATTCGAAGCGGGCCCAATGCCAGGCACTCTGATCGATATCAACAATTAGAAGCGCGCCGAGACGCCCCGCGGCTCTTGAGAAATTTGACGCTTTTACGACCGATTTTTCTGTAGCATAATGACTACGTTATGGCGATCAGAGGTGCACCAAATTAAAGCAGAGCCCGGCATTCCAGCCGACAACGGTTTTGCATATGAAAGATGAGGCGCTGACCTGTTGGCGCCCGGCAACGGGCAACGAGCGGCGGCGGCGACATTCGATCTGTAAACAAATTTGGTTAATCAGCAGGTCCACCAGCTGCCCGGCCAGCTACTCATAATTGTGCCAATTAGAAAACATCAAAATATTGTGGCATCAGCAGCGGTCGGGCCGCCGCCAGGCCGTCGGCAGGGACGGCAGGTTGAAATGGTTGAAATAACTTAATTAAGCACTTGAGAGTGAAGGTAAATGTAAATGTTATTTTTGGGCTGCGGGACAGCGTTTTGTAGATCAAACACAATGGCCAATGGCCAAATGAGGGAGTTTCAAGCATCGCTCGATGACGGGGCACAAAAAATGGCGGCCAACGCCCACCAAACTCAATGGACAGGCAGAGCGAGCGGGACGACGGTTGAGTGGGTCGGTTCGGTCTAATCATTCAATTAAAACGCTTAGGAATTATTATGACAAACAAATGTCGAGACGTCGGGCCCGGCCCCAAAAGTGATGCCAATCGGCCGGTCCAAGCAGGAAGTCCAAATCGCTGGTGTGGCGCTGCCGAGGGCTGGTCCCGAAATTACAAGCCAATTGAAAATAGAATTGTAACATTTTAGATATTGATCGCTAGATGAAAGGGTCTTTGGGGCGGGGGCCTGACGGAAGTGAAAAGTTAACAAGCGTAAAGTGAAAAAGCAATTAGCCGGGCTGCTCTCAGAAGCAGGGAGAGGCCGAGGTTGACTGGCGTAGCAAGTTCGTTGCCTAAGTCTTTCGTTTAAGCAGACGCGTCAACATGGACTTTCAATTAATTACTTAATTTAACACAACACAGTCGGGCCGAGCCGGGCCGAGCAGCACACGGTCGCCACTGCGACAACAACAACGCGACAACAACGACAACAAAAAGCACTAACATTGACAATTTGCCATGGGGAAACCTGTTAACTGGTCGGCCGGGCAGGCAGCCTGCTCGTTGGATACACAGCATCGCCGGCCTCTCTACACCTTCAGCATGTTCATTATCATTATCAATGCCAACAGCAACACCGCCATCACCGCCATCACCATCACGATCCTTGCCCTAACATACAAATCAAGACGAGGCGTTGCCACGGGTCGAGAGACGCTTACACTCTCGGCAAACAGATTAGTTTCCATATCCCATATCAGGGTAATTATTGTTAAATGAGATAACGATCTTGTAGTCCGGTGACATTTATTTATTTTCCTTAATTTTGCTGTATTAATCTTCTTGGAAACACACATTAAACACACTCACACACTCGCGTACACAAACGAGACCCAAAAGCGAAAATAAACTCATTCCGTTGTTGGGGCACGTTGTCGAGGCTGCCGGTCCCCAAAGCCCCAATGCGTGGCTGTGGCAGGAACATCATCAGCACTGGCAGTGATCAACACCAGCCACGAAATTAACAGCATCAATTTGGCTTTATTGGCATGCGATTGGGACAGACACGAGGGACTTAATCGGACAGCCAGCCAGCCAGCCACTCAGAGCAGTCAAGGCAGTTGGATTCATTGGGCTTCTTAGAGTTGGCGAGACGATCGAGCGGTCGGTCGGTCGGTCGGACCTTTTGACAATTTGCATCAGGAAGGCAATCGATCAGCATTGGCGAATCAACTGCGTCTCCCTTTGGTGTCCCGCTGGCTCGATCTTTTTCTGATCTCACAAGTTAATTATTTTATTCATTTTCAGGGCGAACAACAACTGACATGCGTGCAACCGAAATGCCGTACTCAAGTCAAGTAATTAATAGCGTAAGCAGCCCCAATCCGCCCCCGCCCCTGCCACAGACCCCTTCCCAAGCTTGTCAAGATTTAGACAGACGCAAAGGCCCAGCCAACCAGCAGCAAACAGCAAACAGCATCACGGGTTTAGTAATTAAACGAACATACCGAATAACACTGACAATGGTTACACCCGCTGCCAGTTCCCCAAGCTCCACCCCTCCGTCCTCCCACGTCTGCTTTCCTTACACAGCAGAAAGAAAAAAACAAAACTCAATTAAAATCCAACAAACCCTGAAAAAAACAAGGGATCCCCGTCGTCTACAGCCCCCAAAACGTGGCCGGGGCATTGCGTACGCGAGCTGCCAAAGAAATCAAAAAACAGAAACGAAAAAAAAGAACAGACGCAGTTAATTTAACCAAATTGGATTACTTAATAAGTTTACTGGGTAAATAACTGGATGGATACACGTCCAAAGTGAATGTTCCTTAGAGAGCTCAAAAAATTTATTATGAGCTGGGATTTTACTACACCGAAGTTGGGATACACTTTTGAATAAATTTACCACTTTATTTAAGGCTCCAGAATTTGCAGTAAGATTTGTATTTCTATAGCGAGTACTTATGAATAATTTTAAAATCTCTTTATTGTAGTTTATTGAAAAATATATGAATTTAGAAATATTCGAGTAAGCCGATGAACTCTTCGGTTTGTTACTGTTTAGGGCCAGAGTATAAAAGTCGAGTTCATATCAAAAATTGTGCGTAATTTCTGAGAATTACCAGGGGAGTTCTTCGGATTTTCTTTACAGCTCATTGCACGCCCCGGGGATTAATCGTGTTTTCCACGCTTCCACGTACGTATTTTGGAAAATGATATGCAATCGATCCAGAAGTGTGGGGGCGTAAATTATTATTAATTGTTCGAAGATGGAGGAGGAGACGGGTTGGGCAGCTGCAGGTAAGAGAACCTGTTCGACTATTGCTGATTTGTATGCCACGCGGTAGAAGCTGCCACCTTTGATCGGGCAGAAAACGCCCCTCAAATCAATTTGCCTGTGTGTCAGTCCAGCTCGATCGAGAGCTGTTAACAGCTACTAATTAGCCTGAATGCGGCCGTTAATTAGCCATATCAGTGCTTGTTAGCTCAGGCCAATGATAGTGGCAATAATCTTGGCTATGAACAGTTGCAAATTTGCATGTGACATTCCCGGGAGTCCGATTGCCGCCGCCTCATCTGTCGCATAAATTGTCTCGCTAGCGGTAATAAATTTCGATTTTAAATCATTAGCACACCTTGTGTCGAAGTGCCGCAATGTTGGCTCAAATTAAACCCGTTTCAAACAAAATCGCCCCCACCGAACCTCGACAACGACACCAACACCGACGACGACGAGGACGGTGACGATGGCGGTGATGGTGACGGTGACGGTGGCGAGCCTCTGGTCTTGCCAAGTTGAGCTCAATTAAATTCTACAATAAACCTGGCATTTGCATTTGAAATTGTGCAATTAAAATGCTTATGAAATCTATAAAATCGCTAAATGCATTTTATAGCCGCCCCGTAATGCCAAATGTCAGTCTTTAATTAATTGGCGATGCATAATTCGCTCTTCCATCGGCTTCTGGGTATTCCTTTCCGCTGCTCCACTGCAAAACGAAAGGTGTTTGTGTAGAATATTTTATATTTTATATAATCAATTATGAATTAGGGTATCTTTAATGAAGGTTCCTTAAGGCCTAGGCAACTACAAGCTATGTCAACCTGCGTTGCGATGAGAATTTGAGGGATAGAATTTCTGACTTACGTCTACGAGATAAATAAATTCTAATTACGATATTGGTAATTAAAAAATTCACTAATTAAAATTACGTTAGCTGCGATACAATATTTACAAGCTTAATCAGTTAGATTTGTACAATTGAAGTTGCTGGATCGATGGACTCGCCTCTTTTAGCTGAGAATCTGGCTCGTCTCTTGAGCTCAACTCAATTGGGGCTCTGGTTAAAAGGGGCGTTCGGGCTGATGGAGGATTCAAAATCGCCGCAGTTGGTTTTGTTTTCTTTCTTTTTGGCACAATTTAAATTGAGGGGCGGGCGAGTGTCGGGTCCGTGGTTTTCGAATTCTCTTTTTAATACTTTTGCCGTTTACTTCTAAACGAGGCCGATGATCGTCTCCTATATACACACACTTAGCCTAAACTGCTGGCTGTTTTTTGCTTAATTTTTTCTGTTTTTTTTTTTTTAAGAATATATCACAAAAACTATTTCGATAGCTGGCTCTCTCTTTCTGTCTCACTCGGGTCGGGTTGGATCGATTGGGAAACACGCAAAGCCGGGCAATTTGGCGCTTCTACGGTAAGGAACTCACAGATGCGTTTTACAGGCGCCCAACGCACACACACACACACACACACATACACCACGAGGTAGGTTATATACAGAGCCAGGATGGCGGCGGGACGGCTTAATGACTGGCATCAAGTTCGTGCTCATCATCGCTGGGGCAGTCATCCATCTCCATGTCGATGAGCTCGTCGTCATCCTCATCGCCGCTGGCATTGTGCGAGTTGCGCTCGGACGGGCCGCCGCCTCCCTTCTCGTCCTCCTGCTGCATGCGTTTGTGCTTGGTGCGTCGGTTCTGGAACCAGACTTTCACCTGTGTCTCCGACAGATTCAAGGACTGGGCCAGGGCCTTACGCTCTGCCCCCACCACATACTGATTGCTCTCGAAGGCATGCTCCAATTTCAGTAACTGCGACGGCGAAAAGGCTGTGCGGATGCGCTTTGGCTTGCGGAAAGGCTGGAGCAAGAAATCTGCAAGAACAAGACAAGCAAAATTTCAGAGTTAGTAAAGCCGCAAAAATAAAGCAGTTCACGATCTTATCAATATTGAAGTGAGCTACTTACTTCCAGGAAAGCGGTGGGGAAAGATGCGTCCATGGCGGCTCAGCAGCCAAGGATACAGCGGATAGCTGTCCCTCGGCATTCCCGGGTTCGGCATAAAAGGAGCAGCATGCGGCGGCAATCCAGCGGCCGCAGCAGCAGCAGCCGCTGGCCCCAGCACATGCCCGGCCTGCAGGGCAGCCGCCATCTGGAACTGGGCAGCCGCTATGAGATGAGGATTGTGGGCCGGCGGCAGCTCCGGCGGCGCATTAATGTACGGCGGCAGGGCCTTGATGTCCGGCATGCCCGGCTGGCCAGGCTGTGGCGGCGGTGGGCCTCCCGGTCCCACGGGAAACGGACGCACCAAGCCCGCCGGAGGCATACCCGGCACCAGAATCGGCCCGCCTGGATGCATATGCGGCTTCGGGTAGGACTGCTGGGGCGGCGTGTTGTGCGGGCTGCTGACCAGAAGCGTGGGCGAGGACGAGGGCTGCGAGGACTGCGGTGAAACGGACTTGGGCGGCGTATGCGGTGGCTGGATGCGCTGGGCGGGATTCTCGGCTTGTTCCATGGCGGGAGGGGCGGGCGAGCGCTCGCGCTTCACGGCCGCCGTGGGCGGCAAATCACTGCCGGGCGAGATGCGCGTCTGTGGCGGACTGTACGGGCCATTGGCCCCCAAACTGCTGGCCATGGCCGCATTGTGGTGCAGGCGCTGCAACAGATCCTGGATATCCTGATGCGACTTGGGAGTGCCGGGCTGTTGATGCTGTTGCTGCTGCTGCTGCATCAGCAGGTGCTGGTGGAGGGCGTGCTGCTGGGCTGGCGACAAGTGTGGGGCCATGTGGGGCGGCATGGGCGGCAGCACATGGCCGTGGTGATTGTTGGGCAGGCCCATCAGGTGATGGGGCGGCGTGCCAGGCAGATGTTGGCCCCCCGGCAGCAGGGTGATACCGGCCGGTGGGGTTTGCGGTGGCGAGCCTGGACCATTGCGCTCGGCTGCTGGGCTGCCCGGCTGGCCGTTTTCCGTGCCATTGCGGTCGCCGCTGCTGGTGCTGGTGGTGGTGCCGACGGCATTTGGCGACTGGGCCGAGGCATCGTTACCCACAATCGATTCGATGCTGAAGCCGATCTTCTGCTTGGGCGTGGGCATAATGACGGCTGAGGTGGGTACCGGCGGAATCATTTTAGTCATAAATACGCGCGGTACGGGTGCTGGCAGCGTGGGCGAGGCGGCGATTAGTTCGGCTATGATTGCGGCTGTTCTCTTCCTGGCTGGCGGCAAAAAGCGGGCTTTTTGTAATCCTTCAAAGGGCCTGAGACTGCACTTGTTGGCTGGCTTTTTAAATTCTGGGGGTGTCACTTAGCTGGCGCCTCATCGGAACGCTCGGCTCACAAACTCTTCAGGGCACTGTATTTTTTCTTGTTTTTCGGCTCGAGGGGGCGGGCGGCTGTCACGGCGAAATCAACTTTCTACTTTTGATCGGCGTTCGGTACTCGATTGTGCGATCGACGCGCTCGGAACGTGTTCACTCGACGACAGTCACTGTCTGAATAATCGAGAGAGTCAGCGCCGCACCACCAAGTCTCCGCACTGGGAATGCGTAGTTGGGCAGACTACGCTCTCCTCACACACACAGATACACACGCACACTCGCCGTCCCGCCTGGCTGGCTGGCTGGGCTGGTGGCTTTCCAAAACACGTCAGACCGGTCGATCTGGCTGTGGGTCTCCGGGCGTAGGATGTGCGCAAGCGAGAAGTCTGCCTGTCGTTGCTGGAATGCTGGCTATCTCACTCGTACGGCCGGCAGGGTTCTTGTGGATTTTATCTGACAGATACAACGGCCCAGGGTGCGAGTGAGTACGCCGCTGACTGGTTGGCTGTTGTGGCTGCTCTGGTGAGGCGGGTCCAATTTAATTCGCTACGTTTACCGCTGCCTGGGCCTCGGTGCTGCTTTCCAATATTTCTGCATATGGCTTCCGTTCTCGTAGCCACAATGTCGCTGTGGTTGTTGCTGGTGGTGGTGGTTGGTGGTGGTGTTGTGTGTGTCTTTGTAATTTGGTTTAAATTGCCATTCATAGTTTCTTCTTTGTGGCGGAGAAATTTGAACGTTTTTATTATGCGGCCAAAAATTAAGAAATATCAAAAAAAATCCTGATTTTTAGCCTTCTCCCCCTCCCATAAAAATATTTATAGTCTGGGGTTGTCATTGCGAATTCCGCTCATTGATCGCCGCTGTCCGAAATAAATCAAAACCCCAACACATTTCGTTGACAGGGAAATCAAAATTATGCGTTACAATTTAAATGTTAATTTCGGATGACCAGATATCGGGATATATGTTTTTTTGGCACACGACAAACCACGCATAATTTATGGGCTTAGGTCTGCTCTAAAAATTTATACCCTTGCCCTGGTAATTTGCCCGCGGAATCTAAAAATCAGAGCACCCGCGTTCTCAATGCCAAAACGTGCGTTTGTCGAATTCACAAAATTCTACAAATCTTTTGGGGCCTGCTGTCGCCGCGGGTTAAATATCAATTAGTAATCAGCACTTACTTCACACGTTTGCCGAGTCCGGAGGGGGGTTATCGCATGGCGACCCCGACCGTCAATTAAGGCGTTGAGAGTAGTAAACAAAAAATTCCTAAAATATGCGAATGAGTTTTGTTTTTTTGGGACTTGGCGGTGCCCGAGATTAAAAGCCAATTAAATCACAATTAAGCCCGGAAATGTTTCTATTTTTGCGGTTGATCGCGACACTTGAACAGCTCAAAGTTCGCACGCCCTTAAAACCAAAATGTCCTGGACAAGGCATCTCCAGCCGACAGTTCTAATGAGCAAATAAAGACATCGGGCCCAGAGCAGCTGTCAAGAGGCAGTTGGCCCCCCGGGGGGCGCCTTTTGTCTTAGGCCGAAGAGGAGCAACCAAATGAAAACCATAAAAAATGCAACAACAGAGGAAAACAAAACAAAACCCTATTTATTAGATGGCAAATAAAGCCGAAGAGGCCCAACAACGAACCGAACAACCAAAGGTGTCAAAATCAACAATTTCCGAGCACAAAGATTCCTCAGAAAACGCACAGCGTGATGCAATTTCGCTCTCCCCGGGCCACCGATTCCCCGGAGCCAGGGAAAAGGTGTTCGTTTGAGGTGGAAAAAAATACAGCAGTTTCACTTTTTTTGGGCCATGACTACGACGAAGAAACCGTGCGGGAAACAATGAAAAACGTGGCAAATTTTTCTTTGTTTCAAAAAATTGACTTTAATGATGATGAGTCGACGATTAGGAATCCTAAATTCATTCGAATTGAGTCTTCGGTGTCTCCGTTTTTACACTGAAAATGGCAACTGGCAGCATTTTAATATAATTAATTTGATTGACCCGAAATGACGAACTCTTGACTGATACTGATGCCTGAGTTTCCCAAGAAAAATCCCGAATCTCCTCAGACAGCCACCGCTGTCTCGATCTATCGATTTCACAGTTTTCATAATAAATTTTCCCTGGGCAAACAGGCCGGGCGAGCTCAGCGCCTCTTCATAATTTGAATGGTTGTAAATCCACGCGGCGGCAGGAATTATGATGGATGACGTTTCGGGCTGAATTTTCACGCTTTGCGGCCCAAAAGAAAATGAGTAGCGAGAAAAACTCCAACTGACAGCGGGCAGCGGACAGGGGACAGCCAGCGTGCCCCAGGCATGGCGCTGAGAAGACAACCAGCCAACCGCCAATGACGGCAGCGGCGGGGGCGCATCAAACAACTGGTGGCTGGCGGGTTCTGGGAAAAATCTATTAAAGTTAAATGAATGCGTGCTGTACATAGGATCGGGGCGTTTGAAGGATCAGCAAAGGAGAGCAGGGCCAAATCAGAAATTTCAGGCACGGGTTGACTGACGGGGCCGAAATACTCAGGCGACCATAAAATCATATTAAATCCCAATTTCGGGCTGCCAACCGACGAAAATCATAAAAGAAATTTTATATCTAATCCTTGACAATCATAAAAAACTACACAATCGGACGGACAGTCGGGCGACCGGGCGATGCGATAATCAAATGAAAAATGGAAAATGCTTCGGATTGTCAACCAAGGGAAATAAAAGCAGAGAAAGAGAGAGAGAAAAAAAAACCCAGTAGTTGCCAGCGCGACCCGAAAATGTCATAAAAAATAGAGAAGCCGCCCCAGTCCACCTCCTCTGGCGGCTCCTGTGGATGTCCTACGTGCTCGTCGTGTGCAAAACCCTTGCTGGAAAATAGTGGAAAACACTCCACCAGGCAATTTTATGGCATTTTCCTGAGCAGCCCAGGCGTAGCCAGTCGGCCAGTGGCGGTCCTTTTGACGCCCGTCCACGTAATTTTTATGGTTTCCACTGGCAGTTTGTTGCGGTTCTCTGGCTTTGGTATCCTTGGCTCTCTCACCACACCGCCTGCCGTCGTTTTACCTTTTTTGACACTTTGTTTTGTAATATTTTGGTTGACAGGCACTTTTGTCCAAGTCATTATCGCCGGCCGAACCTACAATGATTTGGCGGAGTTGATAGTCTGGACATTTTTATGGCTGCAGTGACTAACGGTTAATCGAGTAGACCCTTATCCTCCTACCATCAGTTTAGACTAATTTATTTCGACTTTGGGCCATCGACACGCCCCGGGAGCCAAGGGATTCTAATGATGACACCCAATTCCAGCGAATGTGTAAATTTGTTGCAACAACTTGAAACTTCCATCAAAATGTAAATGTAGATTTTCCAAAAAACCGACACGCTCGAGTGCCCGTCCAAGGGGATTGGGATTCGCTGTCGGACGGGTATGAATAACTAGGAAAATGTCGTCGCCAACACACACAAACCCGGGGTGCCCTTCCAGATGACTCAATTTACACACAACGAGCACTGTAATGCGAGCAATTTTTCCATTGACATTTGGCAAATGCCACCCCACCACCGCCAAGGCCGGCGGCAGCATCGTTGCCAGGACAGGCAACGCGGGTTGGCCCGAGGATCTGGCACAAATTTAACTACAAATTGCCAAACCTAATAAAAGACGAAATTAGCGCTGAGCGGTAAGCGGCAGGGGATGCTGCGGCCGCCATTTTGCTTTCCTCGTTTTTCTCGTCGCACCGTTAGGGCGACGCGTGCAGTCGTTAAACAAATGAATTGTTATAAGCATGGCCTGATTGCCGCGTCATTTATATACATTTTATAATAAGCTGCGGCGCGTCCGCATCCGCAGTCGCATCCGTCGAGCCAGAAGGACCTCTACCCCAACCCCTTTTAGTGAGGAGAAAAACACCACCAGCGACGGCAGCGGCAGTGGCAGCGACAACGATTTTCCCATTTTATGAGGCGCATCATTATGAGCTACCATTGTGTGCTCCTTGCACATCCTGCGACTGCCATTATTATACGCCATTTAAATAATTTCGCTTTCATGCTGGGCCGAGCGGCGTTTGGCACTCGATTGCCGCCCTGATTGCCCGTCGTCGTCGTTGTCCTTGTCGCCGCCGATGCTTGGCTCTTGGCACGTTTTTGTGTTTCATTTTCCAACCCCCTTCGCAGGACTCACCCTCGGCAGCCGCCTAGGCTCTTCGTCGACTCATCAGCATTTGATTGCGACAAATAAAGCAGCCACTTTGGGCTGCTATTCGGCCGCGTGGCCCGCTTAAAATGGCGGCCAAAAAATGGCCCAGTGTTTGTAAAATTAAAAGGATTTGTGTGTTGATTAAGAGCAGAGAGGATTGCGCAACTGCCACCCAGGCCCGGCGACCAACTGCCAGGATTTCAGCTGGCTGGCAACTGGCAAACGGTAGCAGCAGCCATTCAGCCAATCTTAGCCGATCTAACAATGAGATAATGCAACATATATGAACTCTGGGAGTAAACAAGGCCAAGATCGCATCAGTCTATTGGCCTGAAATCCATAAGCCGCCAGTCCCAGGCCACTTGAGTCTTCCAGCGGATCCAGACAATGGCCCACTCTGGTGAGTAGGTGCCCAAAGCCGGCAGCTGACTTGCCTGATGCCCATCCATCTCGGCTAACTGATCTTGTTACAAAAGTCAGCAGGCAGCGCGCGGGTGTCCCACACACACACATGCACATAGAGATTCCAGGCCGGGTTGTGCCGGTTCCCGTTCTCGATACTAAATTCCCTTCACAGAAGCGGAAAGAGCCAAAAAGTTAAGCCACAAACATACAAGAGGATCAAAACGGATTTAAATACAAAGTGGGAAATAATGAAGTGCCTGCCGCTACTGCGGGGCCGACGGAAAGGCAGATCGTCAACGAGGGTTGCAATCCAACTGCCCATTGTTCGGTCCTTGGCTTATTAAAGTTATAATTAAAATATGTTCGGCTCTCTATGGCCAAACGAGTTTCCGACAGCCGATCCCAATTCTGAATTTCATTATAGAATTTACATGTAATTGTTTCGCATTCAAGTGTTCGCATTGTTCCCACACTGTCTGCCAAGGCTTTAAGGAGCCATGGAATTTCAATCAAGAGAATGCACACGAAAATTAGTAGAAGATCTAGTAAAATTGAGAGAAAGAACGGCAAGATCAGTAGATTTATATTAGAATTTAAATATATATAGAATACAAATGAATGCCACAGAAAAAATGCCCCATCTCTAGCGATATTTAGAGATTTATATAATTTAAAAATAAATGGTTTGTAATTAAATTTTCTTTTGATTGCTTTGCCGGCCAAGTACTTTAATTGGATTGGATTGTTCTCTTGAAAAATCAATCAAATTATGAAAATAAAAATAATACATCTTCTAATTCCTGCGAGGATACTTGTCGGTGGTCCCTAGGCACTTCAGTTCATTAGGATTACCGAACAAAAAGTCAACTAGAGTCGAGTGTTCCCGGCCGGTTCCAACCCTTGGATTGGCTTTCCCGAGGAGACCCAACAGGGAAAAGGATAATTCTTCATATGAGCCCATTATAATTACACAAAAAAAGAGCAGCAGCAGGCACTCGACTTGGAGTTCATCAAAATGCCTGGCACAGCCTCACATACTTGACTTAATTTAAGCCAATTTGGTGCCATTGACCAGGGGGATTACAATTGGACCGGCCGTGTGTGGTTCGCTCTCCTGGCAAACAAAAGATCCACACACACACGCATATAGAGAGCCTGATTCGTTAATTGTTTTGGGAAAAATCGTCCCACACGCACGACAGGAAAATTGACAGCAACTTGTGGCTTAACTTTGTGAAAAGTGGAACACCCGCAGCCGCTGACTGGCCAACTGACTGACTGACTCGCATCGACTTTCAACACCACTTGAGCCCACATGAGCACTAGCCAGAGATAATCCTGCGCACCGCACAGTAGCCATCCTGGCTGAGTCGGATTTTTCAAAAAAAATAAAGTAGAAGGAAATTTGCGCACCCAATTTTCCGGTGGCCGGGGCTCATTATGTAATGCATGTGCCGGGAGCGGCCTTTGGGCGGTGTCTTTGAGGCCACTTGCCGCGTAATTAGATTTGTGCTACTTTCCTTGCAGCGGCGGCAGATTCCCTTGAAGTCTCAAAGACACCGCCGACTGGCGACCGCCGGGCAATTGCTGTGCCATGCAAATTAGCCTGAACAAATTATGAGCCAGCCGTTTGTAAACATAATTTATTGAAATATTTTTGATTAAAGCTAATGGGCCGGCGGCGCATTGACGAAAGCTGGCCGGGCCCTGGACAATTGGCCGGCATTCATGTCACCGCCCCAATCGCTTGGTGTCAACGCACGCGTTTTGTGTCAACGGTCAATCGAAGGGTTTGGTGAGGATTGATTGTGAGTTTGTGTTTTCGGTGAAACGAAACGCAAACCAGACGCGATCTTGTTTTTAATTAGCGCCGACCCCACGCACTTGAGTCCGACCGAGTGATCGGCTAATTAAAATTGATTTGAATCCACTGCGAGAAGAGGCGAAATCAAAGGCGCATTGTTCGGCTGTCCGACAGCCGCTCGGTTAGTCAGTCAGTCAATCGTTTCCATTTTCCATTTGATTGATATTTTGTTGAAATTGATACCCTCCCTCTCCGCTGTCGCCTTGACAAAAGGGTACCCTCGTTTTTGTGCCACTTTAATTAAGCGCGCTGGCGCTAAGCCAATAATTATGGAAACGTGGACGTTAGGAGCTGGGCCAAGGAACTGTGACTCCGCGGTGACTTTGGCTGTGACTTCGACTGCGACTACGACTGCGACTGTGAGGTGAGAGGAGTCTTTGGTCATATATCTTTTTATGGCCACGTCCATGGCGCGTCTCGTCAATTAGTTTGGCTGTCAAAAAGATGATGAACTCGTTGCTTGATGAGGGTTTGTCCGTCGATCACCGCCGCACTCGCCGCCTTCTGTCCCACCGACTTATCATAGTTTCGAGCGAATTGCCGTCGGCCGAGCTCAGAACGGCCAGGCTTTTTTTAATAGTTTCACAGTTCATAAAAACCGGCGCTGAGTCGCAGATTGGCATAGTTTTGGAAATGCCTGAAATATGAGTAATTTCGTAGTTCCTTTCCCATTTGTTGCCCCATCTACTTTTCGGGTTACTCAACGCGTGCGGAATTTGTGACAGATAAAGATCGCCTTTTGGTCACTGGACGTGCTTATAGGCCTGCCCGTGATCCAGATGCCATCGATTCCTCGTTGTGTGTGGTCCCCCGCCGGCGTCAGACGGCCTGAGTCGTTGACATTTGCGACAACCTCCGATCTCTTGTCAAGTGCTTAAGATGGAGACACTCTGGGCATAATTGGACGACTGTAAAATTATCCACAACGCACAGAAATCTGTGTGTGGTCGGGTCGCCACTTGTGGTGAGATGGCCCTCGAGCTGGGCCCAAAATGCTGGCCCAGTTTTTGTGGGTGTGAACTTTACATGGGCCAGCGTAATGACTGCGACTTGTAAATCACCGTAGA
This sequence comes from Lissocephala sabroskyi, assembly GCA_037075105.1. Lineage (NCBI taxonomy): Eukaryota > Metazoa > Arthropoda > Insecta > Diptera > Drosophilidae > Lissocephala > Lissocephala sabroskyi. The sequence continues at coordinate 134,088 of JBAMCP010000015.1, forward strand.
TCTCGCTGATGTCACCATATTTGTTTGTTTTGAGTCACCAGTGAAATTGGAGTGGCCAGTTGAGTCAGGCAGACGGTCCACCTCAAAAGAAACTCCAGATTTCCAAATTTATTATTTCATTACTCATGCAAACTCCAAGAAAATTTAATTGTTGCTGCGAAATTACTTAAAGTTAGGCAATTTTATTTATGGCAACCTTTCGTAAACTTAATTTATAGTTTCTAATTTTATTACCTAAGATAGGAGAGACGCAGAGCAGAAAAAACTGACAGGAAGAGTTTGAAAGTCAATTTTGATACTTAGATAAATTTATTAACATAATATTAAATTTATTTATTTCTTGAACTCATAAAAATTCTAAAAGCCCACACACACATTTTGTGCCTAAGATGAATTGCTTAAGTCTACTTTCTAATTTCTTCGGTTCTCGTTAAAAATTAATCAATTATTCGTATATAAAACATTTAATTCACTTAATTAAGCACTTTGCATATTAAGATTCCTATAATTTCTTGATCAAAATCCTACAAATAAAGCAAAATAAATTATATATTTTTAATATTTTTAAAAAGATTAAATCCTAGCCTTTTTTAAATTATTACAAATAATTTTCTAAGTATTCAATCTTATTCCCATCTTTCCCCATCTTAAAGTTCTTTTTTCTTCTGGATAATTCACCTGATCAGTAGTTAGCATAATTTCCATCCACCATCTAATGAAAATTCCGATTAAGGCTACTCCAGCTGAGCTGGGGGGAGGCATAAATCATCAGACCGATCGAGGGCCCACCCCTGCCTCGAAAATCAGCTGCCGGCCGATTTAACAAATCAAAAAGCATAAAACACAAAAGAGCAGACCCAGGAGACGGGGTGGCTTGGGGCAGCTTGCGTGCCTGAATTTCTGATTTGTGCTCAAAATACAATTTGATTTGTTGTTAATTATGATTTTCTGTTTGTTTTCATTTACCGCTGCCGCTGTGGCTGCGGCTGGCTGCCTCTCCCGCTGCCTTGAGTGTGGGAAAGTCGGCGATCGCGGCGCACTGGCCTGTGATTAATTTGAATTTTGGAACGCGGTGAAATGCGCCCAGTGGAAGGTGGAGTGGGCGCTCTGCTCTACTAGCCGAAAGGAGGGGAAAGGAGGCACACTTTCTGGTTCAATTCATTTGGATTTGTTTGTCTAAGGGTCGTGTACTTGGCATAATTAATTACAATCTTTATTGGGCTTGGGGTCCTAGGAATCGTGGGTGGGTGCAGTTGGCTGATTTATATGAGAACGGCCCCCAAAACGAGCTCAAAATTTCAAAATTTATATGCCCGATGAAAGGTACATAAATTTTAAAGTTATTTTTGGTCAACTGCCTCTCAACAAGCCGGGTCAGCAGGCACCGCAAGTTTAAGCCAACTTAGCCGGGCTTTGCATGTCAACACCGCCGGCCATCCGGGCCTTTATGAAGTTTTAAGCAGAAACATTTCAAGGCATTGCATAAACCAAAGTGCAAAACACATGCAATGTCGGTTAATTAACAGCCGCACCACTCGGCCGGCCGGCCGCTTCCCGGTAGCCTCTAACGGAAGCCATTCCTCAGTTGGGGCACTCGAAAATCTGACACTTCAAATCTAAGAGATGCCCCAGAGAGGAGGCTCGCTAATTTTCTTGAGTTGGCTTTGCTGTCTGCTTAGCAGCTCCGCCGTCTGCCGCGGGCTGAAGGAAGAGCCGAGGTGTTCGCTGCTGGGTTTGCGCACGGAAGCGGCAGCACTGATACGCCCCGTGGGCCGCGTGTCGCCCGCTCTCTCGGTCGCTTTGGCTCCGTCTGTGGATATTGAAAGCAATAAAAATTAATTTTCTCATGTTAACAGCGCAATCAAAGTAAAGTTGACAAGCGTTTACGGCTGCCGCTTGGACTTCTTTTTCGCCGGGTCGGGCTGTTTTATTTTTATCACCGAAATATTTCATCTGCCTGGATAAGCATCGAAGTTTTGGACTCAAATGCAGCAACAGTGTGGCTGAAATCTGCCTTGGCTCTTTGTCATCGCATTTCCGCCGAAGCCCCCGGCCAGTTGGCTGTCATATCTGCGGCCGGACAGCCGGCCGGGCGCATGTGCGGCCGGGCTAATTAGCCGCATGAATGGAATTGAAATTCAACTCGGCTCACACCTTCCTTCCACCTTGTTCGGCGGTGGCTGGGGTTTTTCGGGTTTTGACTTTGTCTTTTGGTCTTTGTCGTGCGAAATTTTAATGGTCGCAGCCGCGGCTGCCGCTGATTTTATCGGATTTCTTATGATTACCAAGGCAGCCTCAGCTTCCCTTGCAGGCATTTTTCGCTTGAAATTTAATTATGTCCACGGCTAGCGAGATGGCTTCCGATGATTCAGAGGATCTATGGCCTTTGCGCATTTTCCTGACTAATTCAATTTCTCTGATGAGTCGCGAGCCGTCTATTTGCATTTTAATTGCGCAGCCTGACCCACCATTTGCCGCAAGTATTTTGCACTTGGCATTTTCCTGGCACTTGCTGGAAAATGGGATTTTAATTGCAGATCATAAATCAAACCGGCCATCGCTGGAAATTTAATAATTTTTAAAAGTGCATTAATCGCAGGGGGCACCGCCAACCATCGACGACGTGTCGAGCGACCAGCAGCCCAACAAACAAGCGAATCTGCAAAATGCGAATTCGAATTCGATCTGCGGCACGGGATGCATAAATCAGTGGCCGGCCCGCCAGTTGGCGAATTCTGTGCGTTTCGCTGACAGCTCGTAAAGTTGCAATGAAGTGGCGGCCATTTTGTAAATCTGTTCACTGGCTGGCATTTTGCATAATTTTCGTTATTAATTGCCTTTGGCCGGTCATTTATTTATGGCCAAGAGTGGAGTGGTCTGTTTGCCGCTTGAGCGCCGCCATTCAAATGACACGCATTCAATTACCCGCCGCCTGTCGGTCCCCCCCGTCCAGCCGACCGCTTGATTCAACGCCCGGCCGGCCAGTGACTCACTCTGGGCCAACTGGGGTCCGGGGCCGTGGCAGTCGGTTGGGTGGGGGCACCGTTTGTGTGGGTGAGCGCTGCGTTGGAATGCAATCGCCTTCAATCTCACCGACTGGGCATGTTTATTGGCCTAAACGAGCATAAATTTGGGGCTAAAAGTTTCCTAGAATCCCCCAAACGATCGACAGCCAAATAAAGCCCTGATAAGTCAGATTGCGGCTGAAATTATCTGCTGTGCTTGTGGCCTTTTGGACTGGCTACAAAACAGGCTGACAGAGATCAGCAGATCCTAAGCAAAAACCGGACGCTTAAAGAGCATCTAAAAAAATGAAGATTAATTGAAGTGGAGATTTATGCCAACAGAACTGAACTCTGCCCAGCTCCCTTATCAGTTCTCCTCTGCTTTGCATTACCCGGAAAACTGGAAGAGTTAATTTCGCTCTCGCAAGCATTCGGGGTCGTAAGTTCCTCTCTCTTTCATTCTTTTCTATATAGCAGCTCAGTTCGATCTGCTCTTCAAATGATAGAGCGGCGGGGACGAATCAAAGTGGCTGTCGAGTCGCCTTCTCCAAATTTTATAACTCCTTGAAAAATATGAAAAGGGAAAGCTGGCAAATCAAAGCCGGGAATCCTCGTGTATTCTTCACTTTAATATCGCTTTTTAAAACTTTCTTCCAAATTTAGGATCTGATGGAAAACGAACTGCCTTTCAATGGAGCTTAAAAATTGCTTTCCACCAATGAAAATCTCAATACCGGTGGCGTTTAATTAAAATTGTACAAATGCCGAGGTGTCAGGTTGCTCATATCCACCCAAACAATTGGCCGGGCCGTCTGTCAGTCAGCCAGGGGGGCGGGCGAACAGTCCCACTGCCAGTCACGTTAACAGCCCAAACGTGACAACAGCGGTCACAGGCCCACCTCCAGCCGAAGTACCTTGGCCGCCTCCCTTTCCATAACGCTGCGGAGGGGAAGGGAGGGCCGCGCCTGCGCGTGGGCTGGCTTGGCTGGCGTTGTCGATTGTCAATTCATAAGCGACTGTTTGGAGTTTTCTTCAGGGGTTTTGATTTATGCCCATGAATTTACACCAAATGTCAGCGCGCCAATACCAAATGCCAGTCGGCCAGGACAGACCACAATGGCCGCCCCGGAACCCCCGATCCAGGAGTCGCCACGTCGGACGGTCGGCTCAAATTAAATGTTAATATATGCAGTTAATAAGTTATTTTTGGTATTAAGGTAGCCAACGGGCTGTCAAAAATCACCCGGCCAACTGTCAATGCGGGTAATTGCTTTTGCCCACGATGCTCATGGCCCGGCATACCAATGCGCAGGCTCGCCGTTGAGCAGACAAACTGACGCGATCGGCCATCTTGGCCGGGGAGCTGGGAATAAGCGGGGGAGCTGCTAATTAGGCAGGCTAATTGCATGACATTCCAAAGTGTCGGACTGTTGGGGAGATGTTGACTTTGGTCCGCCATTTACAAGTGTCAGGATTGCGCAAAACCAACAGCACCCAGCGGGTTCGAGGGGAGAGCAGTTTTGGTTTTTAGGAAGTCTGTGCAAGTGCCCGCCAATTATGTGGAGCGGCTGTGGAAATTGCAGCAACTTTCGGCCAAGGGTTCCGGGGTTCGGATTCCATCCAAGTAGACAGATTGACATTAAACAAGTTGTAATTCGATACTTAATTGACGCCCTGGCTCGTAAATTTGCAATTTTACAATACACAAGAACAACAACATGGCCGGGAACAGCAACTTACATGCCCAAATGCCCACGCCGTGGTCCGTGGAGTCGCCGGCGCGATTGCCGGCAATTCCAATTAAAGTTGCCCAAGGGGCCGTCGCCTGTCGAATTGAGGTAATGTAAAAAGTGAGAATATTGCCCACACAGCACACACAAAACAACAACCAGCTGGACGCTGGACATTCATCCGGACCAAGACGACGGGGACTGCGCTGGCCACGGCCACGGCGACGGCGACCGATGGCGGCCTGTCCCGGCTGTCGAACTGTGCGTATAACTCAAGTCAGGCTGCTTGGCCCGCTTGACCTTTGCGTGTGCGTTCTGGCAGAGCGAAATCCGAACCCGGCCGGGTTTTTATTTACTTTGGGCCATTTGTTTAGCCTTGTCCATGACAGTTTCATTGGCCGCCCCACCCAAGAAGACGAATTGCAGTGCGCCCCTCCCCAGGAAAACTGTAACACGGCGGATGTGTGTGTGCAAATCATTTTGGGGGAAAACTAAAACTCCTCAACTCTGCAAGTCCGCAATCTCTCTGCCAACGGCTGGTTTATGACCGCGGCCATTAACAGGCCCAAAACCAAGCACTCCCCCGGGGCAGTTTTGTGCGCTTCGACCTGTCACACTTGCCGGCTCCGCGGGGGCTTTCTATCCATTGAGAAAGTGTAACTTTTACTCGTTGTCGTCGCATTTTAAAGCCATAAACAATGTTTTATTGTCCCTCCCCCTGCCATTCCTGCCATGTGCTCGTTTTTTACACCTTGGACTGGTGGGTGGGTTGGGATTACATTGTTGCCATCAGCAGGGTCGCGGAGGAGTACAGTTATTGGCCGCAATTTATTTTATTGGCAATTTTATAGGGTTTGAGATTTGATTGGAGCGCCGACTTGGTAGCGATGACAAAAATATCGAATTACCTTGGCAGGGAGTCTGATTTTTATGGCCCGACTTATCGAGCGACGGCGACGCTGCCGCAAACCTGGTTAGGATTTGTGGAATTCTATTCCCCCTGCTCCTCTCAGAGGCGAAAGCAATTAAAATATTTGACGGACATGCTGTTGAATTTGAAATTCGTGGGCCAGGCTGAAATGGCGGCCGTCATAATTAGGCAGCCAGGCCGACCGCAGGTGACAGGTGAACTTCCGCCATAAACCAAAGCTGGTAATGGGCAATGGATAATGGCCGACCAGAGGAAGTCCAAACAATTGCTAAGAAATACGTCAGCCACCACCGGAAAGCCGTCAACAATAAACGACGACACGTGGGCGCTGATAAGCCCGAAACTACCCACCCAAAAGGGCGGATATGGACGATTTCGGGGCAGCCAGTCCGATGCTCCTTAGAGCCCAAAGAGTCTGCGGCCTTAATGTCTCAATTAACTGGAAAGACATCGCAGCGCACTTTCTGGGTGGGGCAGCCTGCTCCCCTGCTTATCACCCAATCGTAATCAGTAATTAAGTCGGGGCGGGGGCAGCACAGCGCACGCGTACAGCCCCCGACTGCCCGTCTGCCCGATTCCAAGACTCCGGGGCATTAAGTTATTATGTGTTGATTTACATGCGCATTGTTGGTGTAATTCGATTGGACGGTTGGACCCTTTACGTGGCTGGGAACAGGGAGTGCTGGCCGAGATTCCTGCTAGCGATAAACGAGAGCAACGAGGAATATGAACGCGATAGGCGTTGATTTGAATAAATGACGGCGACGACGAAGGCGATGCTGATGAACTGACATTGGGATTTTCCGGGAAAGCTTCGGTGGCAGCAGCTTCCCAACTGAACTAAACTCTTTCTTCGCCTTTGAAATTTGATTTTTTATTTAAGTGGCTGGGCGAGGGAGATTAGATCACGCCTGGCAGTTGCTCAACTGCCCGAGTGCCCTGCTGTGCGTTGTGTAACCTGCGAAAAAATTAAAATTTTGTTGTTCGTTTTGTTGAAAAATTGCAAAATTGCCAGCATTTGAGAGCGCGAGGGACGGCTACTAATTTTATGGCCTGGCACTTATCGAATCGCCAGTAATCGGCTGCAATTACAACAGCCACGGCAACGGCGATGGCGATGGCCATCGCAGCAGCCAAGTTGGGATTGGGATTGAAAGGGGGAAAGGAAACGCGAAACGCTGGGGCGTAAAATTAAAGCACAAAATGCAAATAAAGGAAACCTAATAAAAGCAATTTGTGAAATTAAGTAAAACGGTCGAGCGGACGGCGCGGCGGGGAGGAAAACAAGCAAAGCTGTGCTAATTTTTTGTAAATAAAACTACCGATTTGGCCCCAGACACCCCGGCCGAGAGATACCGAAAATCAACTGTGAAAATCAGCAGTTGAATGCAACAGCAAACTGGCCAAAATTGCTGCCTCAACCACGGCAACAGCAACGGGCAACAGCAACAAATTCAAAAATCGTGCTCCTGCCAGCGCCAACGAGGGCGCCCGCAACGGCGACGGCGACGGCAGGCAACGGGGCGGGGCAGAGCGACCCAAACAACAGTTGCAATTCAAACGGAATGCAAATCAGTAATTACCCGACCCCCAGACTCTCAGCAAGAGAGGCCAACAGCAGCAGCAGCAGCAGCAGCATTAGAAGCGGGAGGCAGCCGCTTTGGCAACATTTGCGCGGTCACAGGCTCTTGGCCTCATGTTGCTAGCAGCATGTTGCATGTGAGCCAGCCAGTCAGCTCCAGTTGACTTGGCTGCTTATTAAATTTTGTAAATTACACACACACAGGCACCGGCACACATATGAGCGGGTAGAGAGGGCATCGTTTACACGATTGCAATTTGCTGGCTGCTGCCCTCTTCGCTTGCCGAGCAGCAGTTACACTTAAACGCTGCCAAGCACTGATTATTTGCTTAAATTGCTGCTAATAACATGACGTGGTGGCATTCAGAAAGCGCAAAACAGTCCGCAGCAGAACCCCACCGCAGACGGCGGGAGACTGTCCGCCCGTCCGGTCGGCCGACCCACCAGCCGGCCAGGCCTGCCATTTGCATGTGCACACGAATTCCCCGCGCTGAGGTGGACGTGGGCCGACGTCTGTCCATCATTTGCTAATTTCTTCCCGCACCCAGTCCTCCTCAAAGGCCTAGCCATCTTGGGGTGTGTGTGTGTGTGTTATTGCCTTGGCATTTGCCACCGTTTTGGGCTGGCAGCGCCACCGTCAGAGCGACAGCGCCGGCGACGCCGCCTGGCCTATATCCCGGGATCGCTTTCGGGCCAAATTGCAGGACAATTAGCTGAGTTGTCTATGACCGAACTGAGCTGAACTGGGATCCGTTGGCCGTTTAACTGGTGGGTTGCATGCCAGCCTCATTGGTAAAACGGCTCGGTTAGTTGCTCATAACTCGAGGGTATGGATCGACCGATGGCAGTTACAGAAACAGATCCACTTGTGGCCGGCCAATTATGGCAGCAATTACAGGCCCCTCCTGGATCACCTGATCCTATAATTTCACCTCGTGTGAGTTACTTTTCACAGCCCCAGGCGGCTGTCGGTCAGGCCACGGCAGCTCGATGAGATCACATCCAGAATTGGGCACTTTCCGCCTTACAACTCCATTGGGGAACGAGGGCTCCCCGCCAAGTAATCCGAATTTAAGCAGAACGGCTGCTTAGTAGTTTTCCAACCGCCCTCGCTGTTAAGCTCAACTAATGAGCGACAAGCCCAGAAAACTGTCAAACAACACCCACCGAACCGAACGAAGCGAACACACAACAAGTTAAGCAAAACATTTTGTAAATGTCGACGAGGGGCCGCCGCCAAATCGACAGGGCAAGCGGCAGGCGGGCGGCCCACCCTCCCCACTCCACCCCCCCAAAATGAAATTAATTGCCCTTAAGCCTAACACACACGTGCGTGTGTGTGTGTGTGTGGGGCGACTCTGGTCGAGATAAATCACGCAACAGACGCAACATGGAAAGCGATTTTTCTGACGCGCGGTTTGAGGTCTCTGTTTTTGTGAGGTGGAAACAAAGGGGGCGGGGAGGGAGGCCTTTTGTTTTGCTGGCGCCAAGCTGATCCCTGACACTTTCTTCTCACCGTTAGGACTGCCCAGCGAACACGGCCAGCCGTGGCTTGTTTTCTGCTTTTGGCTAATCGGCCATCGATCAGAGCTCCATGGCGCTTGTCTCAGATTATCATAAACTGCTGGCGGTGGGGGTGGCTGGGGCAGCGCGAGGGGGATGAGGGCTGCACGACTTCGATGGGGCCGATCGTGAGTCGCCGAGAAGTGCAACTAATTGCTGCACGTTCGCACCCAATTAGCCCAAAGAGTTGCAGTTGCCGTTGCCCATGTTGTTGCTGTTGCAGGCCCAACCGATTGCCCATCGTCTAAGTGCAGCCATCAACACTTGCAGCTGCAGGCGGGGGAAGGCAATTCCGCTTTCTCGGAAATATGATTTACATAATTTTTTATATTAAAAAAAAGGATTTAAAAACACCGAATTTTAAACACTCTTCAATGAAGTTTAGATATAGAAAAAAATTAAGTCATATATTTTAATAATTATATTTACTTTTATATTATTAAATTCTGAGATGTCTGAGATGCCACTCTCTCCAGACCTTTCCCATTCGGATGAAATTATATGAAGAATTAATTGACAATCCCAATATCGAGTAAAACATATAGAAACGTATTCAAACTCAATGTCTACAGTATATCAAAATACTCTTGCTTTGGAATGCCGAGAAGTCTTTCTTGAAACCGTCCCGCTCCTTTTTAACTAGACTAAGAGTGTCCTAAGGTTCTCCAGACGTTTCTTCTAACAATCATCCTTCATCTTCTCTCATGCATTCTCTTTCAGATACTTAGGATCACCCTGAATTTGATCATTGTTGTTGGTATGCGAATCCCGCTTTGTAGGATCTTTGAAGAGTTGACATTTCCCATCTGAGACTTGAATTGATATACCCTTTCACCCTTTTGCGAGAAGGAGAAAGAGTAGAGCTCAAAATAAGCCGGTGGATGTGAATTGACTTGCGTGCGTCCAAATATTGAGCATTCTGCCATCGATCGTAGGTATTAAGTGGGGGGTGTTGACAAATGTCTTCTGTGACACGGGGAGAAAGGCAGACCCCGGGACGGAGTCACTTTCCCTGGGCTGTTGCTGTTTGCGGCTTGTTGCGTGCGCTGCGGAGGCGCCGCCGAACAGCAGCTGCTTGTAATTTTCACGCTGCTCAAGGAAAACATTTTTCACTTCGCGACAGGCCGACGGCACCGCGGTCACCGTCTCGCCCCTACAAAGTTCTTGTGGCTGCCTCACCATTTGTATCTTTCAACGCTGTGGCACTGCAATTGGCCCGACTGCATTTTGTGGGTCTGGCGAGTGTGCCTCGCATTATTGGCAGTCACAATTATGAATGCCCAGTTTCCCATACCCTATGATGAGTGAATATATTAATGACCGACGATTTGTCTGCAACTCACAGAGAACGAGATCCAAAGATCGGGCCCCCATTTGTCTAATGGCGATTCGAAGTGGGTGAATAATGCGGAAAATCTGTTTGCTGTTATCTTTTAATTAATTGAAACTTTTACTTATCGCTATTGACGGGCTGCCGGTTCGGTCCCAGTCCCGGAATCTTCTCCCATCCCCACAAAGGCCACAAAATGGCCCAGTAAAAGATAAAGTTTGACTGGGGCGAACCCTGAGTTTTCTTGGGGATAATTCAAAAATTAAGTTGATTTGTACATTAAATTTTATTGGTACTCGAAGGATGAATTTAATGGAGGAATTTGATGCTTCATATTGTATAGAACGTGTGAGTTAAATAGTTCTGATTTCAGTGAGGTTTATGGGGAGTGGTTACGAGGTAAAATAAAATAATTTACTAACAAGCTTCAGGATTTATCTCTATCAGGCCTGTCCACTGAGAACGAGGTTACTTTATTTACTTTTTTAGGGGAACAAAAGAGTTCGACTAAACAGAATTTATTTCTAGAACACAGATCAATAATAGGCAATAATTTGGGGTTCAATTGTTCATAAGAAAAGGCGATAAGAGATCAGCAAACGAGATAAGAACTCGGCTATTTTCTTCACCGGGTGGAGAAACCTATTTAATTTATATAACCTATTTTATTTATATAAAATAGTTGAATATAAGAGGATATTTCGCCTGGGGGCTGCTGTTGCGCGTGCTGTGTATTTGTGCCCCCAGTAAAAGGCAGCAAATATTTTGGATTTTGAAAGATGAGCCGGAAAAGTCACAAGCAAACGGGACACACACAGATGCCCGCGATCAACGGCCTGTTTAGGGTAGCAAATCCAAACTTAACTTGGAATTTGCAAGCGTCAATCTACCGAAAATCCAAGATCAACACGCGGCTCAACCGGGAGGCAGATCGCTCGCTCGGCCCGGCCAGTTTAATCCAATTATCGACGCTGCTTAAGGCCAATCCCAATCCTTTTTGGCCTGGTCACAATTAGTGGACAGACCGACTGAAGCTTAGGGACGCGCGTGATCAGCGTTCGCTCACTTAAAAACAGGCCGTGAGGTGAGGGCGGGTGAATGGCTTACCGGGCCGCAGGTAAGGTGCGGTAAATGGGGTGGCCCATTGTTCGTTGGCTTTCCTAGAAAGGCGAACACCCTGCCGTGTCCGGGCCCGGTCGGCTGGGATTTATTAATTAAAATTTCAGGTCAGCTTTCTGTCGTTAAATCGCCTCGATCTCAAGCCCGAAACGATGCCATTATTTAATGAGTTTTATGATTTCGAAGGTGTGCCGCGGCCCCAGTACCCCGTCCGTTAGCCAGCCCGGGCGTGGGCTGATCGAGGCGCGACAACTGCCACAAATTACCGCAATTCATGGGGCGTGGGATGTACGCCAAAAATTTAACTGCCTCATTATGCAAAACGAGTGACATTAAACAAAAAACGCCGAGCACATTGAGCCCCGCCGGAATGGGCCCCCGGGGGGACGGCTGGCAGGGCGCACGAAATGTGCGAATTGAAACCAAAGCCCGGCCCGTAAATGAACGAGTTAAAAGGCCGTAAACGATGGCCGCAGACCAGCTCTCCCACACATGGTAATGACGGCCCTCGGGCAAAGCGGAAACTTGGCTGCCGGCCGCACCAGGTAGGCCCATTAGATACGCTGGTAGTGCTCAGGGGTGTGGGCGAGGATGAGGGCGAGGGAGGGAACGGGTGCTGCCGGAAAACCGCATTGAAATTACGCCAGGATCTGAACGAGTTCCATAATTGCGGTAATGCCGATAATCTGTTTTCGGCCTGGCCAGCTGAGTCGGCCGGACTGCCGGTGGCCTTTTGTCGCAAAATTCTCATGATGAGCGCGTAATCCTCGCGACCGCCCCTCGACTATGTGCGTTGATCGCGCGAATCCCGGGCAGAAAGGATTGGGCTTAAGCAGCGTCGATAATTGGATAAAACTCAACCGCCGACCGGTCGATCCTTCCGCGCTGAGCCGCCCGTTGATCTGGGGCTTTGGATAGATCCCCGATCGCAAAGTTAAGTTTGGATTTACCAACCTAAACAGAGCCGCTTGGAGGGAAAGTGGCCGGGCGAGGATGAAGCTGATCTGGGGACAAATCCAAAATATTTATTTGCCTTTAATTAAGTGGACGGCTCAAGGCTTTTAAGCACCGGAAGGAGAGCTGTCAGGCCGCCACCATCTATCTGTGCATCGAGTAATTAAAATTCAATTTAAATTTCCTGGCCCAAAATAAACACAAAATCGTCACGGAGCTCAGCAGCAAGAAACCGAAGGCGGACAAAAAACTAAAAGCAATCCCGTATCCGGCAATCCGGGCTGCTCAGTCCGGCGGCAAACAAATTTTAATTAAATCAGCGCACGGCTGCCGCCAAAATGCTCAATTATTAAAACAAATAATGCCAATTAGTTGTGTCAACATGGAAGTGCCACCCCTTGCCCGGGGCAGCCCCCAAGGCAATGGCCATCGGCCGCTTTAATTGACACAAGTGGCGGGCATCCCCACCGCTGGACGCCATTATCGTCATCACTGCCGGCCCGGTTTGTGGCCTCCATTTGGGCGTCTAATAAAAGCGCTAACGAGACGCAGCCACACACACACACACACACTTAGAGTGTAAAGCTCCTCTAGGAGCGCAATCAATTCGGTTTTTATTTAAAATTTATAAAATGCTGTCGGCTTGTTTGTATTAACTGACAAGGAGCACGAAGGCGTTGGGGGACGGACGGGCCTGGGAGCCTGCCTATCAGTCGCTCACTCGCGCAGCTGTTGTTGTCGCCCCAGCAGCCAACCAAATGCAAGCGGCTCCCCTCACACACACACACACACACACACACACACGCCGCGGGCTGGGGGTCGGGGCGGCCCACTCTCTCGGCAAAGCCGTGCAAAGTACTCGTGATAATGAGCTCCATCTCGTTGGCAATTATTAAATGAATTGGATTTATACGTTGCCGTCGGCGTTGGCGTTGCCGTCGACGTTGGCCAGGGCAGCGTTGGCTGGCGGGCAGTCGGCCGGTCGCCCGGGCTGACGCCTCCCATTCACGGACCGTTTGGCTGCTCATCCCCTCATTTGCCGTGCTGCTCGCACAGTTGCCTACCGCTTGGCAATGCTGCTGTGCCGCTCTGGTCTACGGCCATCTCGCTTGCCCTCACAGCTGAGGGTAGGCTGGCCAATCGGCTGGCGGTTTGAAGGAAAATTTATCTACCCCCGGGTGAGGAGGGTTCGTGTGGAACTGGAAGCCAAACAGTTGCCGCTGGTGGCGTGTGGAACGTATTCGCTGAGGCAGCTGGGAAGTTGAGAGGGTTCTGGGCGTCGGACGGGACAGATTTTGGCCACTTTGTAATATGCAAATAGTCTCTGGCCGCGGTGGTGGGGGCAGAGTCGCCAAACCAACGCCATTTCTGGCCATATTTCAATTATCAAGCGGCCCAAACACGCCCACGAGAAACGCGCACGATGATCGTCTGGCTATAACCTCGATAACCTTTCCAGCCGGACTCAGAGCCAGGCAGGCCGAGCAGAGCAGAGCGCCAATAGCAATGGCAGCATCGAGGCAAACTCATTGCCTGGCTAATTAAATGATTTATCCCGCAACGTGAGGCTGGCCAAGCCCAGGCTGTGGCAATGGCCGTGGTGGTGGGGCAGCGCCGGGCCAGGGGTGGGCGGAGGGCTAACAAGTCCAGCTGGCTTACATACAGAAAACCAATTACAATTACCGCACCCAAAGGTGCCACAAACACACACAGACACACGCAGAGTGCAACTGCAGCCGGCAGCGAAGATGGCGATGGCGACGAGATCAGCCGCTGCCGACGTCGCGGAGTCGCTGTCACCGCGACTTTTATCTCGATGCATACAAATCCAACAAAGCGCACGTCAATTTATTTGCTTGGTCCCCCGGCCCCAGACGCGGACCCTGCAGCTCCTGTCCAACGCCATTCAAGGCAACGCGGGCCCGGCGATGATGATGATGATGATGGCTCCTCCGATCGCCCAGCTCAGCCCCACCAGCCCGCAGCCTGCCGTCCCTGCTGTCGGTTTTGTATGGGAATATTTACCTACCTTGGCGCTGGATGCTTTATGCCCCTGCGCCTTTAACGAGGTGTTTATTTTCACAACTCCGTCCGGAGCCAGCCACATTGGGTGTTTGTTGTGCCTGCTTGAATGTGTGTGTGTGTGATGATGATTGCAGTTGCAGTTTATTGAAGGTGCAGAAAACAGGACCCGCCCCTTTTCATGTTCGGTGTGCGCGAGGCTCGGGAGCGACGTCGACGCCAGGTCTATGAGAAAGGTGATGACGGTGGCTGCCCGGCACATTGGAACGAGAACTTCAAGAACCAAAGGAAATCCCTGGACGGAGTGAAGAGGTTTTCAGCTCTACAAACTTAAAAAGCTTAGAATCAGACGATTTTCTAAGCATTAGCAATGCCAAAATTAACTTCACTTTCTTCATCAACTGCCCCACGGTGTGGAGTCGGAGGGCTGCAATTGGAGTGACCAGATTTCCAGACCTATAATCGTCTTGGGCTCTCTAATCTCTGAAGCTTTTCGGGAGACACTGTGGCAGTTAATTTTCAGTCCGCCCCGCCAGACTCTTGTTTCCTCGGTTGCACTTAACTCTGCCCCCAAAACCACAAACGCTTAATGATGCTGTTTTGGCCCGGCGCAAATTGTTTGTTTCGCTGTCATAAACTGGTGCGAAAAATGGCCAAGCCGAAGACTCACTGCGGCCCCGAGCCCCCAAAACGAGAGCGAGAGAGAACGAGAGCCGCCGTCGCCAGTGGAGAGCGAGCTCCACGGACACAAACACAGAGGCACCTCGACTGGGGGAGCAGGTTTTGGGCCCAACACATTGACGCTTTTATCTGAGTCGCGAGAGCGCCTGCGCCGCGTCGATGAGAGCGAGCGGGACGGCAAGTGGGTGGGCAGCTTTTTGGTTGCTGCTTTTTCCATTGGAATGCCACCGAAAATAAATTTCGCCGCGCTGGCCAGCCTTCGGCGGGGCCTTATTATTGTGTGCTCGACACTCGCCTGGCTCGGCACTTGAGTTCCCCCCGAAAAGACAGCCAAGCCGCCGCGCGATTTCGACGCCAGCCGACGCAAAAATCCAACGGCAGCTACAAGAAAGATTGTGGGTGGAGGCTTCCCAGGAAGACACACACACACAGAGCGAGAGAGGGAGAGCGGGCGAGCGGTTGGCGGCAGCAAACAACCAGCGAGTGAGCCAGGCAATTAGACGCCTCCAACCGGCGGCAATGGCGTTGACTGCCGTCGCCGCTGCCGTCGCCGTCATCGATGCGACCGCAATCAGTCGCATTGCCAATTGTCAATTGAAGCGCAACCGTTACGCTTCGCCAACGCCAACGCGCTCCAGTTTGTCAATGTCAACGGGCACTGCTGTCGCCAGCGTAGCCACCGTCGCCGCCGCTGTGAGCCGCTGTCAGTGAAACGGATGCAGTGCAGCGTGCCAATCGCTGAGGCATTAAACGATCCCGTTTTTGAATTCAATACCCATCAGTTCAGTGCGTGTGTGTGCGAGTGCGTGTGTGGATCCCGGCCAAATTGAGCCATTAAGCCGGCGACTTTTCCATTAGCCGACGAACAGACTGGCAACCGCCGCGCCAATGGTCACGTGCGGCCGTCAACCTTTCAACATGTTGCCCATGGCACCGATGAATCCTTTTGCCGTGGGCGCCCTCACCGTGCCCATTTCAGTGGCAGCGGCCGCCGCAGCCGCCGCGGCGGCCTCAGCAGCCTCGCCGGCAGCCTCCAACCAGCAGCCGGCGGCCACCACCACCGCCGGAAGCACCACCAGCAAACCGAAACTGGCCTTCAGCATAGACTCCATTGTGGGCAATAGCCAGGAGCCGTCGGAGTCCAGACAGCGTCCACTGCGGGTCAGCGTCATAGCCTCTCCACTGTCGCACTCCCAGAGGAGCGAGAGTCCGGTGGCCTCGGTCAGTGGCCTGGACGAGCCACTTGAGCTAAGAGGTCCTGTGGCGCCGCGTGGCTTCATCTACTGCCGGCGAAGAGCCTCCCTAGACCGATCGCCGGGGCGCAGCCGCAGTCGAAGCCGCAGTCCGTTGGCCGGAGCAAGGAGTAGCTCCCGGTCGCCAGGTCTGAGGTCTCCCTCGCCTGAACACCAGCCGGGAGTGGCTGCGGCCCCGCCCGTTGTTGTGGTTCCTGGTCTCATACGCCCCCTGCCGCTGCAGGCTCCGCCAAATTTAGCTTTAATTGCCGGCCGCTCCTCGGCCACGCTGTCGCCGCTGGTAAACTCCCCGCCAGGCCCTGGACAGGCCACAGGAACTCCCCAGCCGCCGCCTCAGTTTCTGGCCGCCCAGTTTCAAATGGCAGCTGCCTTGGCCCACCACCACCACCAGCAACAACAGCAGCAGCAACACAATCACCCGCCAGTGCCAACAGGACCAGCAGCGGCACCACCGCCGCCGCCGCCTCCTCATTTGCCACCTGGGCATCCGCTGGCGATTTTCCCGGGTGGTCCACATGGCGCGGCGCCCGGGCCGCCTCCCCATGCCCATGCATTCGTTGGGGCTCCTCATTTGGCCATACGTGATAGCTATCCCCTCTACCCCTGGCTTCTCAGTCGCCACGGAAGGATCTTTCCACGATTCCCAGGCAGTAAGTATCGTCAAAACTAATAATATTAAAGGTTAAAGCTTCCAAGTATGAGAAGACTTAAGAGAGAAAACTTCAAAACGCTTAAGATGCCCACAAGTTCTGCCCATCCGTTCCATTTATTTAGCTACCGAGAAGTTGACGGATTAGAGGTAGAGATTCTCTTAAGTTCCCATTTAAGGAGACGAAGAGAGTGCTAAGATTTTTAAGGGAACGTTTGGCTGTCTATTAAATATAGGATATGATTAAATAGACAATTATTGAAACAGGAAAGATCAATTTAAGGCCTTAGGAATCACGACAAAGAAAACCAACCAGAGTTAATCTTTTTTGAAGATTTTGTTAGGCGGCAATTCTTGCTCCTTTCATATAGATAAGCAATTTTGAGCTTATTTCAAAAGGCGGTAAATTTGCCAAATTCATTTACTTAAACAACTTAAATCTTTTAGTCCTTTTAACAAAAGTCGTAGAAGAGAGGCTATAAATGTTCTTTACTAATTGTAGCCACGATGGCTGTGATAGTTTGTCTTTTTGCTAGTCTTCTCCAATTCTTTTCTTAAAGTATAAAGCAATCTTCCAGCCCAGCACAAATCGGCAATCATTCAGTTATTGACGACGATGTTGTTGCCACGTTGCTGCTGCTGCTGCCGCCGTTGTTGCTGCTGGCGGTGGCCGAGGTTGCTCTGTATAATTAAACCTAAATAAGTAAATGGCCGGCATTTATTACAAGTTAATTAGACGACTATCAGCCCGATCACCATCATCATCATCATCAGCAGCGAAGGCAGCAGCGTCGGCCACAGGCAGGGGGAGAGAGTAAGTGAAAGAGAAAAGGAGAGGCCCGGCCCAGCCCAGCTCAGCCTGGGGCCGTGCGAGCCGAACCGAACCCATTCTGATAACTATTTTGAAACAAATTACATTTTAATTAAATTGTTTAAACAACATTACACACATCGTTAGGTCAAGCAGCGTACCTAAAAGCCGGTCAGCCAGCCCGTCTCTTCTCCTGCCGCTCTGCTCCTCCTTCCCCTCCGGCTGGCTCGGCGTGTGTTGTTGTGTGAGTGACGTCGAGTTGAAATTACCATTAATGGCGCTTGAAAGCGGCTCTGCCAGCCGGCGGCCGTCGACAGTTGGCAGCCGGCGCCACTGCCGCCACTGGCCGCGCGGGCCCATGCGGCGTATGTGTAACACACACACAAGCAGACGCTCACGAAAGTGCAACGAGTGAAATGTTAATGCGTTTTTAATTGAGGTTATGGCCAAGCAGTCGAGAAGCCTTCGACGAAAGAAAAGCAGAAGAGCCAAGAAGGGCTGTGTCATTTATTATAGTTTATCCCGCTGCCCCGCTCCTTGGCCGGCCTGATGATTACAATTCCAATTTCTCGCTGGCTTGGCCCGTGTGGGGGGACAACTGGAAAATTATAATTTTCGGCAAGCTCACACGCCTTTCACCTGTACTCCAGGCAGGGAAAGAGAGCGGGGCGGGAAATTTCGGGGAACCTTTAATTAAAGTAGCCCAGGCTGAGGTAATTTTCGCTTGATTTATGAGCATGAAATGTCAATTTGCTTAGGAGTGGAACTAAAAGTCAACGGCTCAATTTGAGAGGGCGTGGCTGTGATAAAAATGCGCCCAAATCCTCCTAACTTTATCCCTCCAAACGAAGACCTCAAATCCCTCAAACTACTGCGATTCTTATCAACCGAATTCGATGCGAATGAGGCAGGCGCCGACGGCAAATCACAGGGTGAAGCACAAATAAAACTCATAAGAGCATAAAAATTAAGCCCCGACGATAAAAAATCAACAAACAAAGCCGGAATAGAATAACAAATGCAATTGTACATAAGTGATAAATAATAAGACACACAGTCGAGCAGGGAGATGGCAAAAAATAAAAAAACGCATCAATGCGGCAGCTCCGATGGAGCGCAAAAAAATGACAGCTGACAAGGGTGTGAGTCGGCAGCAAGATCGGCATTGCCGGCCCGGCTCGGTGGCAACCAACCACCGTCCCACAAAAGCGGACACATCAATTAATTGTCAATTGCGCGTATTTTCGCACGGCGCACGGCTTTTGAGAACACCGCCCGGCCGGATCGAGCCGATGAGCAAAAAATAAAAAAGCAAACAGCAGCGGCGGCCACTTCATTGAGGGAATCAGTCAGCCAGTAGAACTGGGCAAATGCTGAGCCGAGGAAAGTCTATCAGAAAAAAATAATTAAGTGAGCATTGTGATTGCGCTGCGGCCGATCGACCGTTCAACCGCCCGGGCCTATCAATTATACAGGAGCTAGTCCGAGAGTCGGCGTATCTTGTAGCTGCATTGTTAGCTGTCAAATGTAACAAATGTCAACGAGAGGGCGAGAGAGCAGTTCATAAAAAAGTAGAACGCAGTCGTCGGCAGTGCAACGCGTTGGGCATCTGTCAGCCCGATCCTTGGGCTGGCTCAGCTCGGCTCAGGCCCGGCCAGGTTGCATTTATGAAGTGTCAAATTGACAAGTTCGCCATCAGCGGCTTCTGGCGGCTGCACAGTTGTCCGTTTGTCTATGGTGCGGTGTTTTTCTAGGCGCGCAGCGCTAACAAGATTCCCCGGCCTTTGGTCTTTTGTCAGCGGGCATCAATCTGTTGTTGGTGTTTTCTTTTTTTAGGGCGGCTTAGTGACGGCTTTCGGGGCACTGGGCAAATATTGATTTTGTAATGGGCATCCGTGTTCACTCAGCTGCGTGCAAATCTCTCTCTCGCTGATCTGGTGGCAAACAGTAGCACGGGGATTTTAACTCGGTCATATCGATATTCAAATTGTGGCTCAATTGAATGCGGCCGGGGCGGCCGGCCTCCTTGGTTGCCGTCACGTTGCCTCCGGAATCGTGATAAACCAGCCACCAGCCCAGTGGAGTTATGGCAGCCTGGCAGAACAATGGCTCCAACGAGGCCTGGAACGGGTGCTGGGGACGCGGGGCGATGGCAGCCACTGCCGTTTAAAAGCGCTAAAGTGTTCGACTTTTTGTCGGCGTGTTGGCCGCCGTCGCCGCTGCTGGCCCTCAATTGTTTTACTCGGCGGTCTTATCAGTGATTTTGACATGAAGACAGAAGAACAACGAGGCGCTGGGCCGAGAATTCGCGACGGGCCTGGCGTGTTCTTTGTTCCTGTTTCATGTTCTTGGCGGCGATGTTGTTGGTGTCTGGAAATTTGTTTATTGTTTTGTAATGAGCCTGCGCCCCACGAAAGCCAGTCTTTATAGACAGGCCGCCGGCCGAGAGGACCACCTCGATCTCAGGGGCAAAGGGAGGACATTCGCGGAAATCATAAACTCAATTTGAAGGCGGCCGGCTCGCATAATTGGCCGTCCAGTGGACCACCGCGGTCCCATTAGGCTGGCCATGTGGACCCGCAAAGGGGACGGCGTTACCGAAATTGTGTCGGTCATTCCGACGCCATTTCGGGTCGCGGGCTTCTCATTAATTCGCTTAATGACAGGCACAAATTTGGCACCCATGCAGTCATGGCCCAGTGATTCCCTATTTGGGGGCGGTGTGCTTTCCACTCCAAAATTGGGTCAATTTTTTAGGTGTCATAATCTCTTGGTTAAGGCAATTACTGAGAATGATACCCGGACAATGTTTTGTAGATTTGAGAGAGCTTAGGCCTTAAAGGACAAGAAGTTTATCTATTTTAGTGTCTTATAAATCGGGACTGGGGTATCTTTTAGGCTAGGTAAGCCCAAAGTTCTTCTCCACACCAAAAACCAATTAAAAGCGGACTTAAAGTGCTAATCTGAGATGGTAGGAATTAAAAGTCTTTTGATATTCAACATGATAAGCTAGTAAGCTCACTTTATCAGTGCTTGATCCTCTCTTAAGATTCCGATTAATATCCTCCATTTCTATTCTTTCAATGTAGTCAGAAACCGTCTAAATATTCAATAAATACTACCAAATTCCCAGCGATAATTAGCCGAAGAGAAAGGGCTATCAGAAGATCAACCAGTTAACCCGTAATTCTTGGATTCCTTACAGATTTCCTGCTGCAGCCCTTTCGCAAGCCCAAGCGAGTGCGAACCGCCTTCTCGCCCACCCAGCTGCTGAAATTGGAGCACGCCTTCGAGGGAAACCACTACGTGGTGGGGGCGGAGCGCAAGCAGCTGGCCCAGGGGCTGAGCTTAACCGAAACGCAGGTGAGAGTTGAGGGCCAACCAGGCCACCCCCTCTAATGGGGCAACTAATCGGCGCAGTTTATTGGCGACGCATATAATGCGCATCAAATTCAATAAGTGCCGTGCCCAATCGACCCAACCGCCCCCTCCTGAGGCAGGAGCAGACTGAGGACAACCCTTGCCCGGTTAATGGCGCTGCCGGCGAAGCGTTAAGTGATTGCATGTCGTCTGGTCGTTAGCTGGCAAGTGCCCGGGCCACTGGGAGGGTTGTTGACCGGCCCGGGGCTGTGTCCCCTGACCCCGGGGGTGGGAGGTGGGAAATACCTTGGCTTTGCAACACCCTCGAGTGCTTCGAGAGGGGGAGAGAAAAGGCAGGCGAAAACAGTAAATAGAATTAAAAGACTCGTTAAACTTATTTATGGGCTGCCATTGTCTCGAAAGGGTTGGCCGGGATGGCCAGTCCCGCCCCTGAAATACTTAAGAACCGAGCATTAAATTCCTTTCACCCCTCCGCGGCCGCGAACAGGTTAAAGTCTGGTTCCAAAACCGGCGCACCAAGCACAAGCGGATGCAACAAGAGGGCGGCGACTCCAGCGATTCCAAGAGCAACAAGGGCAGCTCCTCGGGCGGTGGTGGCGGCGACGGTTCCGGTGGCGGCGGCAGCGGCGATGGCGACGAGGACGGCAAGCCCGATGGCTCCCAACACAGCGGAGAGCCCGACGAGGTCGACGACGAGGACGACATCGAGTTCGATGACGAGGACGAGGTTATCGACATGGACGACTACGGCAGCGACATGGACGCCGAGGAGCAGCAGCGGCTGCGCGAGCAGTTCCACCAGCAGCTGCAGCAACATCAACACTTCCAGCATCAGCAACAGCAGCAGCAGCAATTCCTTCACCACCAGCAAATCTACCTGCAGCAACAGCAACGGGAGAGGGAACGAGAACGGGAAATGGAGCGGGAGCAACAGTAGAACCCGATTGGGAGTTCTTATGTAGGCAGCTGCGGCATTTGACTTTGTGTTCCTCTTAATTTTTTGTAAATTATTTACCAGATATTAAATAGTAATTTAATTTGTTTAACTTGGAATACAATAAATGAACTACGGTAATCATCGGTTAGATGCAAATAGAATCATCGATTAGATGCAAATAAGATTTCTAAAATACCCACACATTATTATATATTCAGATAGCCGAGGAGATTTGAAATGAATGGACACAAAACAGAAGAGACGAATAGACGATTATAAGGCGAGAAGGGAGCTCATCTGAAATCGGGAAATTTGGACTTCTGCTCCACCGAATTTCTTCAAATGATTTTCCCAGTTCTCTGGTTATTGGTAATTGTTGTAAAACTGTTAGCAATTCTGTAAAGCAGACGCTTAATTAATTCCGACTTGCATCGCAGGAATTTCTTCTCAGCTAAATTCCTAAATTAGTTTCATTTCGAAAATAGGCCTTTCCAGATTTTTAGGGGAAGCAAACAAATTTGACTGTTTTGAAGATAAGAACTTAACTCCTTTGAGTGCCTTAAAATTGATAAACTAAATTCATGCTTTTCTGTAAATCAATTCCCATTTGATTTACAATCTAATAAATTCAAATTTACCTCCAGTGAATCGACAAATCGGTTGTGTGCTTAAAATTCGCGCTCACTGTGGCCTGCCGAATCTGTCGATGACTAACTGGAGCCCATTTTTATTGAGTTGTTCAAAGCCCTGCACACCCTGTGTGCCCCCGCGCAGTTAAATGCTAAGGACGTTGGTTGTTGCTGTTGGAGTGCCGAATGTTGACAGCCAAGTTGCAATCAACAGTAACGAATTACGGTCTCATAAGGCGGCCAGAAATAAATGTCAGTCAATAACTAAACGATGTCAGGCGGCTGAAGGCCCAACCAAATCGAAGGGGCAGCGACGGGACTGGCAGACGGACGGCCGCCCCAGCCTGAAATTGATATTAAAAATGCAAACGATTGACGATAAACAAAATTTTGTGGATCGTATAAATAAACTGGGGCTGCCGGCGGGCGCCAATATGCAAACGACGCGGCTGACAGCCGCCTAAATGGCCAGCAATTTGGCGTCATTTAAAGCGAAAAGTGAAATAAACCAAAAATTAAACCCGGCCAAAAAACGGCATCCAGTTTCTCGTTAAATTCAACTGCTCGTATAAATAAATTCAGGTCTGATAGGCCGAGCGGCCCGGAAGGGCGGCCGGTTGGTCGCGGGACGGGGCGGGGAAGTTCAAGGTAATTGCTGTTGTCAAAGCAGCATAGCGAAAAGTGGGCGTGCATCTGAAAACTTTGGCAACAATTTATGGGCCACTTGACTACAACCAAAGGGTGTTGAGGTTGCACGCGAATGGGCACCGGCAACGGAGTCCCGGGCAGCGGCTAGAAAACCAGGAGAAGAAGGACGAGAAGGGGGTTGGTGTGGGTTAGTTTTCGCATTTTGCATAAACGATGTGAGAATTACTTAATTGCCGTGGGTCTTCGAGCGGGTGGAGTGTGAAATTTATGGGTCCAACTGGCCAACCACCCAACCGCCCGTCCGACAGACAATGAAGTTGTCTAGAAGGAATGACACGGCCGCCAAGGGGCATGGAATTCAGTTCCTTTTATTGATTGGCAAATCACAATCACTCTCCGTTGCCCCTTTCTCTTTCCATAGGAAAGACGGGCAGTTGGTGTTGTTGGCAACGCTGCTGGGGCAGAGGGGCAGAGAGTTGCGGCAAACAAAGAAATTTGTTTGGTTTTGGCGTGTCTGCCGACGACTTTGGCAACAAAATTTGCCTAAATAAGAGACAGGCCCTCCGCCCCCTTCGCTGAGGATCGATCGACACGACGGCGAGTGGGCCGCCCCGAGCATATTAAGGACGTCATTAGTGCGGCAGGCAGTGCAAATTTGACAGGCACTCGGCCGAGTCGGCTGGGCCGGCAGACGCGGCTGACAACTGCCGCAGTGCACGTGACATGGGCAATTGTTGGTGCTGTTGCTGTTGCCGCTGTTGACTTTTGCTATTTAGCGGCAATTTGTATGGGCCAAAAGCGCCATGGCTGCCAAATGAAACGGAATTGCAGTTTAAACTTCATTTGCCACTGACTCGCCTGACTGACGGTCTCGACTATCCGACTGTCCGACTGGCAGGTTGGCTGGTTGGCAACGTGGGCGGTCTTGGTGATCAAATAATTGCAAAACGAGTTTGAAGCGCTGGCCTAAATGGCTGGCGCGACTGGCTGGGCAGCGCCCAAAACGGCCATAAATCAGGAAAACCTGCAGCACCTACGGGTAACGAGGGAGTTGACTGTGTGGCGCCTCGACTGGACGCTTTTCGCTTTTCCACGGCCCATAAATTTAATTGAAATGAGCACCCAACAGTCGCCGACAGTCAACCACGTCTGCCAGCCAAGTCTGCCAGCCCATCTGCACCTGAAGTTCGCTGGCCAAGATGAATGCCCCAAAATGGCGAGGAAAACCAAATGCCTGGCAGACGTCACGGTGTCAATTGGCAAATTGGAATTCTCACCGGCTAGAGAAGTCAATTTTACCTCGGCCCATAAATTACCCACACAAGCGCACAGCTTCAATAGGAGGCAAGGAGTTGTACTCGTTTCCTGGTCGCCATTTTGTGGGCCACCCGCCCGCCGGCCGCTCCTGGGCCTTCGCGTGCTTGGGGTTTCGCTTTTAATGGACTTTTAATTGAATCGCCTGCCTGGCCATTTGCAAATTAATGACCATTTAATAATCGAAACAGCCGAGCCTTCTGACAGTTGCATTTCTGCGGCAAGTGCAGCATGCAGCAGCCGCGGCAGCAGCCTGTGGCAATGACTTTCCAACTAATTTCGTTTGCGGGGGGAAAGAGGAATTAACATTAATTATGAGGAAATTTAAACACGCCAACTACCGACCCTCCCCGCCTGCCCTGCCGAAGCTTTCTTTGTGTTTAGAACCGCAGCAAATTCAATTTAATTCTTTGCGGTTTATTTGGAAACTCATTTTCTGGAAATTAATGAGCGCTCATTTGGCGCTCATCCAGATCCGCCCACCGACCGACCTCGGACAGGCACGCAAGGCGGCCGGCAGCGGCGCCATCCGGACTTCCAGCCGCACACAAGAACCCAAACACACAGATTTTGGTATACTTAAATTTATAAATTAATGGGCGAAGATAAATGAGCAGCGATTTGTATTAAAGGACCACTAGAATTTCGGCCTTAATGGATTCTTTTTCGGGCCAATTCGAGGGCCAGGTACCTTTGTGGGTGTGGAAGTGGATTTGCTGTTAATGTGCTGCCGACGGAGCCGAGTTGAACCCTTCGACTAGCTACAAATTAACCTTTGGCCTGACAACTAGCAAGACTCCGCCTAAAACCAACCGCCTGAAAATCAATAAGCGGCCACAAACGCCTCCCCAAAAAACTAGCAGCCTGGCTCAGTCGAAAAGGGCAAAGGGGGCGACTCCTGGCAAACTTTCAGGCCAAAAGCCAATAAATTGTGTTGTGGTTGCTGGTGGAAGTTTGAAAGTTGAAAGGCTAACGGGCGCCGGGTGCGCCGAACAATTTGAAAGGCCCTGTCGCCACTTGACAATTCAGAGAATTATGAAGTCGACTTGAAGTTCTGAGCCACACAATGCGCCGCTCATTAGCACTCCCAGGGCATTCACGGAGCACCTGCTGGGCAACGTTCGGTTAGAAGGTGTGAAATGGCATGTAGTTGGTTTATGGTCTTTGATTTTTTGATGCCACTTCTAAGAAGCCCGGCCAGAGACAAGGCAAATAATGTTGGCTTAATTAGCCGCTTACATTAATTTAAGCGGCATGATTAATTATCCCAAAACTGCGACCGAGAGCGGCTGGACTCCTGCTCAATCGGTGGCTGTACGGCTACCGGGCTGCTGTCCCGCTCCACTGCAATTTGCGCGCCGCAGCAACCAGTTTGGTAGCCATTGGCCATTGGCAGTCGGACAGTGCCGGCCATTAAAATGACACGGCTAAAAACACGCAGGCGGCTCTGACGAACGCGGCTCACTTGTCTCCCTGGGCGCAGTCAGTCCGCGGTTTTTAATCCAAACACATGAAATTCCATGCACTAATGCCCCGGCCCAAAACACTTGGCAATTACACTCATAACTCGGTTGATGGCCAGCCCAGAACAGTCGCCCACTCGGACCCCAGGTCGGCGGCGGGCAGCGAGCTGGCCGGTAAGTCTATCTCCTTGGAGATTTGCTGGCATTTTTTGTGTGCCTCTTAACCGTTTGCAAATTTATGTCCCGACTGGCAAAAACACTAAATGAGTGCCGGGCATTTCTTTATCGTTCGTGCAGCAACAGCAACAACAACAACAGCAACTAATTAGACATGTTAAAGAACTTGTCCGAGTTGTTGGCCAGCAGCAGCAGCAGCCGCTGTGGCAGCGCATTTAAAACTGCTCAACTTAATTAATTGCGGAACGAGGCCAGCCCGATGATTCCTGCCAGGCGATAGGACCGAGCCGAGACTGCGTTTTGGTTTGTTTTGCTTTTTCATTAAACAAATATCTTCCCCTCCGCCCTCTCCATGTCACACTCGGCCACACTTTAAGCCGCCGATCCGGCCATTTAGATTAGTCGACCGGACCAAAAGTTTCGGTTTCACTGGCCGGGTATTTCCAGGCGACAAAAGGTCTGCCTTGGTGTGTCTTTTGCGCATGCGTGTCGGCCGAGTTGTGAATTGGATGCCTGCAAATGCATGGTAATTGGGACACTTGGACTGCCCCCACCCCAGCGCAAAATAAACTCGGTTCGCGTTCGATTCTGGCAGTTCATTAGGAGCGCCCCGCCCACCACAAAAACAGGCCGCATTCGATGTTGATTAATTGATCGGCCAATAATACAAATGCCGCTCATTTGACGGTGCAATCAAATTAAGACGGCATATAAATGTGAGCCAATTATTAAAACCTAATTTTCATGTAGACACCACGGCCAACGCCCCCTCTGGAGACTGCCGCCGGCCAGGCGATCTGTTCGCCCTTAATGGCCACAACATGCAGTTGCCGGCCAGAGCCCAACTAATCAAGCTGTTCGAATTGATTCATCCACCGAAATTGATGCCCCAGATTGATGGGCGTCCAGCAGACTCCAGCCCCGGCCCCGGTCCCGGCCTCAACTCTCCTCAGACTGACATATGCAAAACTATCAGAGGAATTCGAGGCCAAACCAAAAGGCCACGAGCGTTGGAGAAATGTAAACAAATTGCTGGCCGGGTCTACGCAAAGACCGGGAGTGAAACGAACCGACTACAAGACACTCTTTTCAGCCACGGTTACGTGTATGGCAGGACAGCTTTGGTAAAAGGCATTCGAGTGGTCGTGAGGCTGCTGAGTTGCCTTGGCCAATTCAATTTCTCCAGATCTTTTCCAGCTACAATTGAACTGCGCCAAATTAACCGCAGGCTCAATTCTCCGCCTTAGCCATCGATGCGATGGGTTCGCTTGGCTATCGCTGGGTATCTTGGGACGGTCATCTGTGTGTGTGTGTGTGTGTATGTGTGTGTTTCTATGGCAGGCACTTTGATGAGTATTGATGAGTTTTAATAAATTGCTGATGAGTTTTCGGGCAGTTTGTTTCTCAAGCTCGACTCACCGGCCAGCCAGTCCCACGGAGAGGTGTCTTCTTGGTTGCCGTTGTTGTTGTTGTTATTGTTGTTGTTGCCGTGGCCCATAACAAGCCTCAACGCCTTTTCAGAGCGTTGCTGCTGCTGGTGGTGGGGGCAAATGTGCGTTTGCTGGCATTTGAGTGATGCGTTTTTGAAAGTGGCGTCGAATTTCTCAACCGTGAAGCGCCATGCAGAGCAACCGTAATTGAGATGCTGCTGCTGCCGCTGCCGATGCTGCTGGCCGTGCTGTGTAGGCATTTAATTGCCGCCATTATTAAACTCATTTATCGTGGTTTAATTTCAACGTTGAGCTTGTTGTGGCGCACCAAACACATCAGGTGTCCGCGCCGGGCCGCGCGGCGCATGCAGATGGCGAGAGGCGAGCGCGCAGTTGTTGCTGTAATTAGTGTGGCGTCCAGCTTGGGGAGACGTTGCAGCTGCCATGATTTGGCGCTGATGTAGCAGTTTACAACAAAATTAAGTTGTTTGCTTAATTAATAAAAGTAGTTTTTAATAGAAAGCCATTAGCCTGGCCGCAAACGAAAGACTCAGGCAACGAACTCGAACCTGCGCCATTGCCAATTCCCTCCGAAAGCCTCGCTCCTTTCACACACGCATGCATGTGTATGTGTGTATTATCTTTAGTGGGAAATCGTCTTAAATTATGGCCAAGTTCGGCATAAGTGTCAACCGACTGGCTAGTTGGTCATCTCCGTTGGTTTGTTTGGTGTCGCCGCGCACTTGACTAACTTTTAATTGCTGCGCTGGATCTGAACCCTTCCCGGTAGCTGGCGGTCCCTGGGCCCAGCTCGTTATGATTTTTATTTTTATGAAGTGCCGTGTGCGTGCCCAGAGATCCGCTTGCAGGTTGTTGGCCAGCGTGGGGGCAACGCTTTCACGCTTCTTATTTATGTGGTGGCTGCCACCAAACGGTCGCAGTTCTCAGGCCCAACTAGCGGCACACCTTGGCATGCCAAGCTCGCCCACGCAAATACCCAGACAGCCGAGACAGTCCGTCGGCATGTAAAGCAGCCCTCAGTAGACAGGACGACGGTTGACAGACGACAGACGCTGGTGGCTAAAGGGCTGTCTCCGAGACACTTCCCCGCGTCTATCATTAAGCAACCCCTTTGAAATAATGAAGGCAGCTCGTTATAAACGCTGAGCAACAGAAACCTGTAGTTAATAATAACATGTCACACTTTCGAGTTCATCAAAAGCCAACGAGCCGAAGTCGCGACTTGCAGGTTTAACCTGAATTTCGGAGTGGGGACGGGTCTGGTTTGGGCCAACTGCCAAAATGTCGCATAAAATAATATAATTAACATAATCATAATCAACAAAGTATAAACATTAAATTGAGGCTAATTACTTTATAACCGACACTCAACTACGAAAGCAGCGCGGCCGCGATGACAGCGTCGACGGGGAATTACAAAAAACATGTCCACTTGTGGCAAACCCGTTTCAATTATGAAGAATCGAGTCGCGCAATTACCCCGCCCCACACCCCACCGGATGGGTCACAACTGCCGCACAATTTGGATTTAATGTTTGTCTAAACGCAGAACTGACAAGGCGGCTAAAGCAACTGGAATTGCAGGCCATCGAAGGACCCCAAATCGAATACGGCCAACCACCTGATGATTCCTCAGAGCCAACCACTTTCCCGCCAACCTACGCGCCATCTGAGCTGCCGTGCTGGCGGAATTGTGAGCCAAATTTTGGCGAGCGAATTAAATGCAAAGCTAGCTGTTTAAATTTTTATGACATGCTCATGCGCAATCGTAAATACGGCATATAATTTACAGATAATTATAATAATTACAGGTTATTTCAGTTAGCCTTTTTAGCCCGCACCGGTCGTCCCCAGGCGGCTGTCGCTTGGTCAGCCGTTGGTTGTCGGCTGTTTCTGTTGAATTGCGGCCACTGCCTGCGAAACAAGCAATTAGCCCAAATACAAAAAATCAACTAAACTTTAATAAAGAACTGCCTTGGCAATTGGGGGATTGCAATTCACGATTGCCCCATGCAGCCAGACTTGGCCAACAATTCGATTTCTCAAAGTGCATTCATTAAGTGGTTTTCATCTGGATTAGAAAAGAAAATTTAAGCGCTTCGCTTAATTAAAATCAAATTTTATTACCCTACACAAATTGCAGGCGGGCCGAGGCAGCCGACATCTCCGGAGTACGTGAGTCACAGCCGCCCCGGGCCAATTATGCGTTATGGCCAAGACGACAACAGAAGAGCCCCGAAAAACTGATATATGCGGCCGAGGGCCATAAATAAATTCAACAATGACTGGAGCAGGAAAAATACCTTAGTTTTGTGGCTGGCCTTCGAGAAACCGACTCTGAAATACCCTGAATATTTCAGGAGAGCTGGCGATGCCTTAAAAATTCAGTCAGAAAGGAAGTGAGTATCGATGAATATCGTCCAGGAATTTATAGTTTCTTGGGGGATGGGAACATTAATTTCTATTGGCAAACAGGTGCGAAGCTCTTTGGCGAAGGTTCTCAGGACTAAACTGATAGACGACCAGGCTAAAATGCTCTGGTTGGCTTTTTATGAGGGCAGGGCAGGCAAACAAACAATCTATGGCTTGAAACTGAGCGCGCGTCTTTCGCAACAGATAAAAATCACAGGCAATTTGTTAAAGTTAACGATTCCCAACTTAACGACAAAACTGTGCCGAAAGTTTTTGGCCGGCTGTGGGCCGATGCCGACGCCGACTCCGACACTTCGACTGTTTTATGGTCAAATAAATAATTAAAATGATGCGTGGTGTTAAATGCAAGAGAGCCGAAAGCCCGAGACTCAGAGCCACACGCAGCGTTCATGGCGTTGGCATTTCTTTAGAAAATTTGTCATAAATTTATAGCTTTCGAGCGGAGTTCACTGTACGGCGGACAGCACGTACACGGTCTTAGGCTGGCCAGCTTAATTGGTTGTCATGTGGCACACATTTTTGCCACAAATTGGCCACCAGATATGCCGAACGTGACGCTCTGCCCCGGACCACACAGCTTGGCCGTCTATTGCTGGCCGAAAGCCCAGCCAACATGGATTTTGGGCAAATTCAGAGTAACACAGCCAAGAGCCTCATTTGATGTCTGTGGACAACAACGGCAACAACACAACGCCCCTTACGCCCTAAACCCAGCCGACGACCAGCCATTTGGGTACTTTCCATTGAAGGCGGCTCTTCTACTCAGAAAACAAAAAAATATTATGTCCGGCCGGGCGTTGGTTTCTTTCGGCTTAATTTTTAATTAACTGGGCTGGGCCCCGTAACAAAACAGGGAACACACCGAAACCCATTAAAGTAAAATGTTTCATGATCACCGAGGGACTGAGCAATGCCCGAATGACACTTGTTCCAGCTTCTTGTCTTTGGCATCTTTATCATCTTGTTAGACATTTCGTAAAAAATAAGGGAACAGATATAATGGGTGTGCCTCGTAAATGTCAGGGAAAGGTCATCTTATCACTTTCGATCGGACTGCAGAGCAGCCCCTAAAACATTTCAACCTAATCTGATCTTTGAGGAAGCTGGCAAGGCAGCAACTGCGGAAACCACGAAATAATGTTCAATATTTCATTTATTCAATTAAATCACTGACTTATACACCTACCAGTGCAGTTAGCACTTCCAATAATCCTGCTCGTTGTAAGCACACAATATTTCCATTCGAGCTCGTGATAAGGTCCCCGAGAAGGGAATCGATCAGGTCCGCTGTGGTGCTTGGCAGGGCCACCATAATGGCCAGAAGAATCTGAGGGAAAATTAATATAGCTTACTTTATTCGGACATTGGCAACGTTCCTTAACTTACTGGCAGCACCAGGAATAAGATTCGGGATTGGAGTTGAAACGAAGACATTTTAAAGAAAAACTTATTCAAATCTAGACGAGTTGAAAAGACTGAAGACTCCTAGAAACCCCAGCCGGTATTTAAAGCCGGAAAACTTTAGCGTTTACTAATAGAGACTCACGAATTCCGTGCCTGATATGGAAATTACAATTTCGTTTCCAATTTTGATAGGACTCACGACTCATATATTTGCGTATCTTCCTGCCGTTGATGATTCGCTGGAATTTCTTGAGAACTGGCGAACTTGGCCAGTCATAAAAACCAGTAAGCGAATTTCAAGGTCGCATTAGAGATGGAGCTCCAACTCCTTTATTTGTCTTAGAAATTTCATTAAGATATATCGAAATGTAGGATTTTATGGGAATGCCTTGTAAATGTCAGGAAAAGGTCATCTTATCACATTCGATCGGACTGCAGAGCAGCCCCTAAGACATTTCACCCTTAGCTCATCTTTGAAGAAGCTGTCAAGGCAGCAACTCGGCCAGGTTTTAATATTTTGCTCCGTTTTTTTAAGAAGTTCCCAGAAGGCGATCAAAATTGAACGTTCTACAAGTTCGGGGACGGTCCGATGGGTTGTCTTTGCTTCAAGCAGGCCACTTCGCCTTATCCCACAGTGCCTGGCGAGGATATGGAGGCTCTCAAAACTAAAACCTCACGTGAGCGCAAGAAAATTCCAACAAAGCGCATCTTCCCTCAATTTCCTTAGTAAGCCGCTCCCAGATCCAATATTTGTACAACCGATATTGCCAGTTTGCCGGCGAGGATGACAGCTTGCCTCCGCATCACCTGACCAAGTACAATTTCTACTCGGGACTCTTGCAGTTGAATCCGCTACTGCCCACCATCCTGAACTCCATGTTCGGTGAGAAGAAAGTCATCACCTTTGTGGACTTTGCCCTCTTCTTGAGCACGTTCCAGGCGCACAGCTTGAAGACCAAAGAAGAGCTCAAGAACGAAATTAAGAATCGCAAGCAGCGTTGTAGGTAAACCAAAATAAAGCATTCCATATCAGTGATATAGTTTTGGGTCTTTCAGTGCTTTTCAAAATGTACGATCATACCAGAGATGGTCGCATCTCAAAGGTCGACTTGGTTATGATCGTGCATAAGCTCTTTTCGAATCTACTCGACCACCGCCAGATAATGAACATTGTGGACACGATGATGGCCGAAATGGACACCTCGGACACCAATCAGATTCTGTTTAACGACTTCTGCAAGGCCTTCGAAGTGTTTGACATGACCGAAATGATGGTCACCTGGATACCCGAGTTCCGCGGCCGTCCCACCCACGATGTGCGCCATCACTACATAAATGTAACCCCAAACGATGGCGAAACCACAATATAATGTTCAATATTCATTTTATTTAGGTAAATGGTCGATTTAGCCAGCTACAATTCCAAGCAGCACTTGCAATAATCCAGCTCGATTTACACACACAATAGAACTATTGGAGCTCGTGATAATGCCTCCGAGAAGGGTATCAATTAGGTCCGCTTTGGTGCCTGGCAGGGCCACCATAATGGCCAGAAGAATCTAAAGGAAAGGGAAGAATACCTCCTTAGAAAAGGACATTGGCATGGTTTTTTGACTTACAGGCAGCAAAACAAACAAAATTCGATTTTTCAGTTGCATCGCGAAGATTTTAAAAGAAGCTTAAACAATTCCTGAAGGTTGTTTAGACTGATAGCTTTCTAAAGCTCCGCCCGATATTTATAGCGGGGAAACTCGAACGATTTCATATACTTCGTGACTGATATCGAAATTAGTTCGGTTTATTCCGCTTTAAAATTTCCTCTTATCTTCCAGTTGCTAAAGATGATGACTTCATTTGGTAAGGTACCTTGGGAGATCAGTCATAAAAGTTGGTACGATTTCAGGTCAGAGACTGCGTACCTCTGTCCTTCCAGGGACGAGTTACTGGCGAGTCGTTGGTATACAAAACGCGTTGAAAAATTCGCCAAGCAACATAAATTTTATTTTATTGGCAATTTAGTTGGGAAATTAATGTGCATACAGTTGGCAACTTTGGTAATTTATGCAAATAAAACGATCGTAAATTTGGCATTAAAACGCTTATTAAATGATCGTTTATTAGCCAACCCGAAGACGCTGCCGTCACACACACACCGACTTGCTGTCCATAAAAACGAGGCTGCAGTTGCCCGGGACTCTCGTCCCCGAGATGCGCTGTTCGCCGATCGCTGGAAGGTGTCCGAAGATCAGCAACATTTGTCTCCAATGGGCGGCTTAGGTGAGCAACAAGGTTGCAATTTGTTGTTCCCGCATAAATTAAGTGATTAAGAGAATTGTTCTTAAATGTTGGCAGCTACTTTCAAGATTGAAATAATTTACGAGTAAGGCGGCTGCCCCCAGCATCCCCCACACTTCCAGCAGCGCATAAATTCTGGGAAACACGGCCAGCGCAGCTAAAATATATCGTATATTTTATAATGTATTAGTTATCGCATTGTGTGTTAATTTGACAAGAACAACAAAAACGGGCAGGCATCACAATCACAGCGCTGCCGAGCGCTTCTGAGCGCTGCCTGAGCGTTGCCTTCGGTATGGGACACTCGCTCGGGGACAAACGAGGCTTGTAGCTGTCAAAAGCAAGAATTATAACCATATAAAATAAGTTGGACTGGCCATCAGGGTCCGGCGGACGGACGCCTGCGACGGAGCATCAATGTCGAAGAAAGCGACTCGAAAGGATTAACGAAATGCCGACTGTCAGTGGACGCGTTCGACGGTCCAGGGATCTGGTTTTATCGTCGGCAAACAATCGAGACGGGCCAGCCTGGCTCTGTTTTAAAATATATACTTTTAGCCAGGTCTATTGATGTTTCGGAGGCGCAGCTCTCACCGCTCTATGAACGGGCCGAGGCGGACTGACAGTCGGGCTTTGATTTATGGCCCTAACGGCATGGCAAATATTTTAAAGTGGCTATATTAGCAAAGTGGCTTACACCTTTCCAATTTCCGGCCAAAGCTCTTTTCATTGATGGGCCCATGGGCCCAGCTGGCCTGATGACTTCATTGAGGAGCTGAAAATAAAACGAATTCACCAACTTCAAATACCAAATTAATTACAGCGACTTAGGGGCATTTAGAAAGGCAGCCAACCGTGTGGTTGACAAATGACCCGGCCAATCGCTGGGCCAGGCCCACACCACAGATTTATCATGCTAGCCACAATGGCCGACTAACCGGGCGACTGGCCGGAAGGCTCAGTCAAAGTTCGAGTCTCTTGGGTATTCGAGTGTCACAATCGAGCGACCGGCCACCGGCTGCCGGCCGGCCAGACTAGATAATAAATTTCAACAATTTATAACAGGCAATTCATAAATTTATTAATGAATTAAGTTATAAGATAATTTACAGTTGAAAGCCGCACATAACGTGGTGGGACGGCCCAGCCGGCCCTGCCGTCCCAACGAAATGCAATCTGGCCGGGCACAGAGTCTTGTCGGCCTGGCCGAAATGATGATCAGTGATGATCGGTGCAATATATCAAGTCCAAATCGGAGATGAAGGCGGTCCGAATCGGGGGAGCGGAGCCAAACGAGGCGACACTGCGGATGCGGCCGATGCGGCCACTGCTAATCGAATTGTAGCAAAAGGCAGACACATAAAATTCTCGGAATTCGCGAAAAAGGAACACAACAACAGCAGCAGCAGCAACCTAAGCAACAGCAGCAGCAACCAGGTCCAGACTTGGCCAGCAAGCATTTAAATGAAGCTGTGGGTCTGGTCATCCCGGCCGCGCATTTCTATGCCTGCCTGACGGTTGGCGGAGGCGGTCGCTCGGCCGGGCGGCTGAACAGTCGGACAGCTGGAGAGCCGGACAGTCGGGTGGCTGGCTCATGATTAGCAAACAGTCAACACGACGCGCGGTCTGGGGGCTCTGGCGGTGTCGTTATCAGCGGCACCATCGCCAACACCAACAGTCGACGGGGCAGCCGCGTTGACTTTTTGCATTTCCCGCTTATAAATTGGAATTTAAAATTAATTAAGTTGTCGTTTTGCGCTTTTATCCAATTTATAACTAATATGACACCGATTATACGAAATATGTTCACTAATTAACGAACAAACACCCCTCTCCCCGCGCCCCTACCCATCCCCACCCCAAACCATCCAGCCACCCCAGCCGGCCCGGTCGGTCGGGCAGACAGCCTGGCTGACCGGCTAAGCTGCTCGCTGAAGACGCGTTGTAAATTGTCTGACAAAGCTTATTTTATTAATTTAAGCCATAAACGCTGGCCGGTCTGGGCCTGGCATCTGCTGCGTTTTGCATACGCAGGAGGCCTGGCTGGCGATCGCCGCCTCCTGATCTGCGGCTCACCAATTTATAGCGAGTCGTAAAAAGGTGTTCGCGTTTTTAATAAGCCATGGCAAACACGCTGTTAGCCTGGCTGGTGCAGCGAGTCGATTTGGTGATTTGCTGATTTCGCCTTCTTGGGCATAACGAATCGGATCTGCTAACTGCAAGCGAACAGCTCTTGCCAATTGAGTTGCCAAGCAGCAAAGTCACCAAAATACGCGATGATGGAAATTCTTAATACCCAAATACACTCAGAGAAATTTATGTTATTGCCCAACTTTTTATTGAGAAGAGTAATCTGGAACTCTTTTTTGAAGAGACTGTCCTGTAGGCGGGGCGATTCTGTACAATCCAGGAAACTTAACTAGCTCCAAGCTTGTTGCCGGTAAATAAGGGAAAGATCATAATACCCTGGGGCAAAAATAATAAGTTGTGGAGTTCATACTCCTTTAATATTTGATTTCATTAGTTAGGCAATTTGATTTATTTCAATAACATTAAATGAAATTTCAATTCCATTCTTCGTCTCACTATGGCAACTCTCAGCTGATGAGATAACAGTGAGGGGAGATCGTCATTATTCGCTGCTTTTGCGGATTTTAACGGCCCCACGAGAAGAGTAATTAGTCTGCGATGTAAGTAAATAAACAGTTGTTGGTTTTTTTTAGTGCAAGCTGCGGGATTCTAGCGCATAAAATAAAACCCCCTTGACCAAGGTGACCCGAGCTGAAAAAACAAGGCGTTGAAATGGGTAGGAAATAAAAAACAAAGCCCAGACCGGCTGGCCGGGCTGGACAAACAGCCCCAAGCCTGCAGGCTCCCACTGACCATCAAGATAGCAGATGACCAGGCGCAAACAAATAGCAGGCGCGTAGAAGAAGGACAACCCACAAGAGCAAATCGAAATGGGCATGGGCAGGGCCCGCAACTGCGATCGCCGGGCCAAAATCGTTTACAAATAAATCAGAAAGCGATAAATAAGGATTTTGTCTCGTAATAACTCAGCGGGAGCCATTTAACATGCAATCATAACGAATCGATGTTGAGCGTGGCCCAGGGATCGTCGCGACAGGAGGACAGGGTAGCCAACACGCTTTCACACCAGGCAGTCCCCTCCACACTGGCCTGGGCGCATTGGAACAAGTGTGTTTGCTGTTCTTCACCCTGTAGATAGTGGGCATTTTCGCGCCTCCAGCCTGGAATAAAGTTGCTGGCAGTTGGACTGGCGGTGCCGGCTGGAGTGACAGGGGCGTTGTTGGCTTTATGACTGATATTTTTTATAGCAACAGCCAGCCACCCGCCACCCGGCGCAGCCACTGGCAGTGCATGTCGTGGTCGCATAAGCAACAACAGCGCGGCTTAATTATGTTGTAAAACAATCCGGCCAGTCCGACACCCTTTCCGAGAGCCGGCCGAGCCACAGTCGTTCTAATAACTCGTCACCGAGGGAAGTAATTAAAATTACAACGCAGCTCAGCGCGTTTGCTGGAAGAGGCGGCGGGCCAACCTCAAAATGGCTGCCAGACACGCAGGCGTATGCGCAACGCGCACGTGATTTCCATGACTAATTGCAAAAACTGTGTCACAGGACGGCCGGCACGCACACACTCACACACACACACACACACTCGAAGCGCTTATCCGATGCAGTTGCAGTTTGGCTAACAAGAAATTAAATTCCATTAGGATCAGGCAGAGTCAATAGACGTGGTGGTTGTGGTTCTTGGTCTGCGCCTGCACTCCGTCTCCTCCTCCTCGAAAGAGGTGGTAATTTATGTGCCCATCCTCACCTAGTTACCTTGAGAGCCGTGCATTTTAATATGCAAGCCAGCGACGCTGGCATGAATGGAGAAGGCCTCCGCCGAGCCAGCTCAATGAAGACGTTGGCTCGTGCACTCGCCAGGTCAGGCCAAGCCGGTTGGTTGGCTGGCTGCAGGATTAATTAATTGCTGCCTCGGCGTCGCACAGTGGGCCAGGCAGTGCTTTCGTGAGCCAGAATTGCAGTAGGAATTCCCCCACGAGTGATGGAGGGAGACAAATAAAAGTAAATCTGCTCAGCAAGGAAGTGCAATAAATTCTTTAAAGGAAAATGAGGATTAAGGTAATCAGAACTTTTGGTAAACTTCTCTGAGAATTCGGGAGTCTCACTCCACTCTCCACTGTACCTGGGCCCACTTGACGTATACGTGACGCCTGAGAAATGGCTGATGGGCCAATGTGCGACATTCTGTTTGTTTTAACCGAAAACAGCGAACACAAGAACATTTAGAGGAAGAACGACGAGCAGCTCATCAGCTCAGCAACCCGGCGACGTTGTCGTTTTAATGTCAAGCCGACGCGGTGGCCACGTTCCCATTTTTGCATTTCGCATTTCGCGTCTCCGCGGGCGCAGCCGTAATGACGGGCAGCCAACGCCGGCAAATGACTTGCGTGAGTTTATCGCGAATGCCATCAGCAGGAGCAGGGCAACAAAGAG
Organism: Lissocephala sabroskyi; assembly: GCA_037075105.1. Lineage (NCBI taxonomy): Eukaryota > Metazoa > Arthropoda > Insecta > Diptera > Drosophilidae > Lissocephala > Lissocephala sabroskyi. Next base: position 172,381 of record JBAMCP010000015.1, read on the forward strand.
AGTCCCGGGCAGCATCCAGCGACATCGACAAGATTCGACATGCGTTTTAACGGACTGTCAGCAGCGGCGGGAGAGACGCCTCAGCGGACGCGCGAAGTCAGTCAAGAAGAAGGCAGTCAGTCAGTCAGTCCAGTAATCCTCGTTAATCCTTTTGGCCGCACGGTTGCGAGGTCATAAATTTGACACAACCACCCGCGCCCTCCGTCCTGGAGCGCTTGATATGTAAATGCGCAGAGAGGAAAGCGGAGCGTGCGCCACTTTGCATAGCAATTCGTGGGGAGGCCGCTTAACGGTGTCCTCCTGGCACTTTTAATTGGAAGTCAATGGGCAGCCCAGCCGCCTGCCCCGGCAGCTGAGCGGCGCCCGCCGCCGCATTCAATGGGCTCGCAGTTTGTGTCTCATTGTCATGCCGGTGCCGGGCTTATTGATTGGAATACAATGGATCCTTAAAGTGTGCTTACAAGCGCCGTAACTCAAACAAATTGCAGCCCACAAACGCCTGACTCAAATGGACAACGGACCGCCCCAGCGACAGCCACAGCGGCGACGACGACACTGATCAACAGGCGCTGGTAGGGGATGCAGTCAGCCGGCCACTCGGCCGACCGGCCGGCTGGTCGCTTTACATGATGACTACACGACAAGACAGGAGCGGCCGCCGTCCCGCAGCCCGCACCGCAGACAAGATAAGCGGGCGGAGAGTTGTTTTTTTTTTCTTTTAAAATTATTCGAGAGCCCGCCACGGAACGCAGAGCAGAGGCGCTACTGACGCTTATGTTGAATTTACCAAACAACCGATTTGTATGCAATTCCATTGGACAGCCGCGCTGGCCGGGGAGGCGACGAGGGTCGCCTGAAATCCAAATCCCAGCGAGACATCATGACGGCGCGGATTGTCTCGGCCTGGGCTGGGGTCTCTGGGCCTGGGCATTGCCTTAGCCGTCGCCGGGTCTAGTTTATTGGCGTGATTTTTTATTTGCATTCGAAATGTTTTGTTTCTGCTGCCCGCCCGCCACTGCACGTGATGTATGCGACGGTCGGGCGAGCCTCCTCCGGCCGCCGAGAGCCATAAGTTTTGACCGCCGCGGCTGCAATTATTTGCGGAATTCCTTTTCGAATATATTGACTGTGGACTGGAAGTCGTCGCTGGCTGGCTGGCTGGCTGGCCGGGCCCGGTGTGCATGTCCACGAGGACTAAGCTCTTGACAGCCCATACAAGGAAGCCTAACCCGCCGGCCGCTGGTTGCTGGTTGGGGGCTTAGTTTGCGGCCGAGTTGTTGTTGTTGGTGGGCCGATTCTTTTGTTAATTTGTCAGGAAATTCACTTCTTAGCGCATTGCTTAAATGCCCACAATTTGCACCCAAAAGCCGCCTCATTCCGGCCATCGCAAGCTCCCCGTCGTTGGCTTTAACGAATGTTTGCGAAATTATCCAGCGACCCACTATAATTTATGCCGGCCAATAGCCAATGTGTTTGGATTTTCCCCCACAGATCTGCGATCAGCCACGAGAAACCGATCAGTCAGTACGTCCGTCAAGTTTAGAAAAATGAGCTTGTTAACGCTCAATGATGAGCCCCAGTTAGTGTCCGTTGCCATGATCTAAACCATATAACCCCAAGCACTCGAGGCCGTCGATCGCGAAGGGATCATTAGGCAGGCGATTCTCGGGATTAAATTACAACACGAATCACACGTAATCATTAGCGTTCGTGTGGAACCTTCGCTGGGTGGCAGGCCCCAACTTGGCCAACATTATCAAATGGCCAAAGAGCATAATTTGATTAGGCTACCCCCGCCCGACCCGCTCTCTGGCCGCGACGCAGCCTATCGATCACGTTTCAAACGGCGTCTGCCTCACGACCGGACGGCCAGTTCAGTTGCAAAGTTTGCTCAACAGACGGCAAGTATCCCCGGCTGGGCCCCGAGCCGCGGCAGCGCCGTCTTTCCGCCTGTCACAGCCCTGACAATTTAGAACTTTTTTCTATGCAATTAATTGCAACAGTTTTTGTTGCCTGGAATGTGACTGGCCGCCTACCGCCCCGTCCCGTCCCGTCCCGTCCCTTGCCGATTGATCGGCGTCGCTGCTGCCGTTCTAACCGCTTTGGAGGCCGTTAATTTGAAAATTGTGCTCACGTTCTGGCAATTTGCTGACCACCCACATGCAAATGGGCAACGCAGCGCCACGGCCCCCATGCGATTTACACAAAATTAGCCCCCCCTCCCTTCGCTGCGACTAGAAGCCTCGTGAGCTGCTTGAAGCCACCGATCCAGCGGATCACCAACTGACCGACTGACGGACTGCGTTAGTGGCAGCTTGTGGCCAATTTGCATGGGGCATTTGATTTTGATTGCATTGAGAGCCGAGCAGTTTGTTCAATTTGACACCCGCGGGCATAGAACCGAGCCGAGAACCCAACTGAAAGGAGCGCTGGTGGGTAATTTAGTGGCTGCCACGATTGTTTATCTGATCCATCCATGAATGTCAGAGAGCTCGAGGAGGTCAGCGCCACTTCTGCCCGCCATTCGACAAAAATCGACAGCCACATCAAATCCGACACTAAACTAAATTTTCATTATGGCCAACAAAACGTTTCGAACTTTGAAATATTAAATTGAATTTTTATCGTCCACCGAGAGCAGCCAGGGATCCGAGTGGCCGTCAGTCGATCGGTCGGGCGGCCGTAAAATTCAAAAGCTAACCAGCCCGGCATGCCGGCCTGCACCTCCGCCCGCGCACTGCTAAATTATGGTTATTTAAATAAACAGCACACGATTTGATTTTGTGGCCTAAAAGTGTTGCCCGGCCACGTAATGCGAGCGCCTCCGAAATTGGTCCCCACGCAGCCACACACACAGGGAAAGACGGCGCGCTGGGATTATGTTGTAGGGCTGGGAAGTTGGTTGAGGCAACTGGCCAACTGACAGTCGCCTTGTTGGTCAATTGCCAGCTCCCTTTTGGATTTTCTGGAGGGATGTGCCATCAAGTCATGATTGGGTAACGCCCCCTGGCAGCGCCAGCGTCCTGGCGTCTAATTACGAGCCGAGTGGTTGGAGGGCCGTGATTGCCGCGCCGTCGTGTTGCCGGCCAGCGTCATTAACTGATGAGCCGCGTCGCCGATAACAGCGATAAGCAAATGCAGTTGGCAGAGCCGCCTTAGATGACTTTTGAACCCGCGCACAAGGCTGGGACGGCCGCCGTCCTGGGCAGGATGCTCGGCTCAATGGCGTTTCGGCGTTTTGTTTATTTTGAAGCTATAATTTAAGCGGGCAAATTGCACGCTGGCGGCCAGAATTTGTAACTAAACTGCAAATTAGCAGCCAATTCTCGGGCCGATTAATAACCATAATTATTGGCTCAAACGCTGACGAGCGAGACGCGGCCCGCAGACGCGAGATGCGAACGCGGATGCTGACGAGGTTGCTGCTGCCGAGAGGACCGCATCTTGATGGCGACCAAGACCGGGACCAGTCCACACAACCACTTGGCGCTGCCTGGCAAATTGCTCGGCTGTTCAATTGCCAATTCGTGATACACCGAGGCGGCCGCTTGCCTGCCTGCCTGCCGTCCTGCCTGCTCCCCCGTTGGACCACCGCCATCTTCACTTTGCCTGGCCGTCGGAGGCTGCGACTGCAACAATTTACATAGGCGCTGCTCGCCCTGACTTAATTACATAAAACGACGTAGAAGACACTCTGCGCAGGCTCACCAGCTCACCGGTCCCGGCCGGAACGGCCCCTAGCGAACTTAAGCCGAGCGCTTTTGATGGGCATGTGTCTAATGAACAGGCCTAATTAATGACTGTTGTGGGTTTCTTGGACGAGCGTGTGTGGCTTTCGTGTCCTCCAAACAAACACACTCACACTCTTATGGTCACAGGAGACGCACAATTTTAAATCGATTTAAATCGAGAATTTTTGTTGGCTAGAAAAATCATTTTATTAGCACTTAAAGGTTTTTAATACTTCAGTAAATTGCATAAAATGCATATAAATATTTGTAATTGTAAGTTAGAGGGTCCTGGCCTTGTTTGTTTCCTTTCTTTTGGCTCACCACGTGCAAATCAGTTTCAGTTGTTCACTTTTAAGTGGCGCCGGTAAATTTTATTCGTGGCGCCATTCAATGACAAACCCGTGCAACTCATGTTCACCCGATCGCACATAGGTGGCGCCAGTCTACGCTTCCAACAAATTGCGTTTTATTTTTCGAAGAAATTGTAATTGTTTTTGTTGTAAATTACAACAACAACAACAAGTACAACAACAAATACAAAAATAAGTTTATCGTTATCCATTATGCAACAATAATAACGACAACAATCACTAAAATCATTTGTTTATAAATAAATATTTAAAACCCACAACAAATGGCGGGCATTTTCTGTTGGCATTTGCGAAAGCGGGACGGCGAGATAGGACATAGTCATGCCAACCCGATCAGAGTTGGCGCTGCCAATCTGATTACACACAAACCATTCCATATAACAATAAGTTGGCAGGCTGGTGGCCCGCACAATGGCGCGCTTTTAAAAAAGGTAAACAATGTTTGAAAATACAAAATTTTTGATTAAATTGATGTGGTGGTGGATTTTTTGTTTTCAATTTAAATATTAGGAACATTTTATACCTCAAAGGAATAAGCCACGCCTTCACTTGTGGCGATTGCGGGCGAAATTCAATTGTTAATGACGTTCACCCCTGTTGCCTAATTGTTGCTTAAGAAATGAATTTGCTTGTTCTTGTTTATGTAAAGTTACATTGAGTTGCTGTAATTATAGGCCGTGCAGGTTCCGGTAATTTTAATATAAAATTACCGG
>JBAMCP010000016.1:0-172708 GCA_037075105.1 Lissocephala sabroskyi
ATTAACGGCAGCGAAAACACAGCGAGTACAAAAATAATTTGCTGGCCAAGACTGAGATAAAACTATCTGTCCTCTTCATCGTCTATTTTCCAGGTACCTTTGTCGGAGTCAGCATCTTTGGCGGTATTTTCCGAGAAATGATTAATTGCCGCAATCACTACTTTCGGTGGTACATTAAATAAAGGATGCGTCGAGAGCAGCTCATTGTCCACGTCCCCGAGCACCTGCGGGCGGAGTGCAGACTCCGAATGCTGGGCAATTGATACGCCGCTCAAAGTGTAACAGGTGTGGTAGAGATCCTGCGGCCTGTTAGAAATTGGCAATACTATAATGTATTCTTACTGCCTTATGGACAACTTACTTTCCGGGCTTATCGATTAGCCCTCCGTTTTGTTTTTGACAGCACAGCAATATATATTCCTGTAAGGCCTCCACATCAAACAGCGCGTGCTCCATGCCCTTGTCAGTACCGGCCAGCGTGGCCTGGGCAATGGGAATAGTGGCCCCTACCCAGAAGGAGTAGCATCCGTCGACCAGCTTGTTGGTTCTGCCTTGGAATCCGCCTTCAAAGCTCATCTGGCGTCGCAACGACCACTCCAGCAAGGCCTTTCTGTCGCACTTGTGGGCCTCATTGAGCAGCGCAAGGCCAGCGATGCCACAAAATGTGTAGCCGCCGTGGGCCTCCAGTCCTGGAGCACCTCCAAAGCCTCCTTCATACGTTTGACACTGGGCAATCCAGTCTCCTGTGCCGGCAAACAATTTCTTTAGCTCGGCCTCTCCGACATTCAAGATTTTGGCGCATGAAATTGCACAGTAGGCTCCGCGCACGTCTGTCTCGCCGTCCACATGCAGACGAAACGAGCCGTCTGGGTAGCGCACGTTGAACAAGAACTGCACCAGCGAATCGCGGTCAATGGCACTGTAGGCGCTGGGAGTGCCAATAATGCAAAGGCTGTTCACGGCCGCGTACGTCGGAGCCAGATGGGCGTGCTGGCCAGGGCCTCCTCCGAAGCCGCCTGTGGGCGAACGGCACCTACGAAGAGAAATAGAGTTGATTAGGTTCGGTACATTATAGTGGATGACTCACGTTTGAAGAAATTCCACGACGTGCGATAAAGTCTCCTCGCCGAAGCTGAAGTTTAGCATCTGCGCCGCTTGTAGAATCCAGTAGATGCACCAGGGACGGCTGCTGTCCAGGCACTCGTAGTTGGAGGGCAAGCGGCGCAGCATAACGTCCAGGTAGTGCTGGTGCTCCGCGCGATTGAGTTGGGCCACACTTGCGTTGAGGGTTTTCATTTGCTCGAACCGGTGAAAACATTTTTCCACCGTGTTTTCCACTCGGACTTGCTCCCTGGACGTTGTCGTGGATACTTTCTCATCGTCGAATCTAAAACTTTGGATTTGTGCAAAATCGCGGAACGGCAGTAAATGCTCGTTGGCCCACATGTTGCTTTTTTATTTTTATTAATTTATTTTCCAATTTGCCAAGCCAAATGTTTTTGGTCTTTCGAAAACATTCTCTTTTTCTTTTTCCTTAGTTCTGTCTCTGTTTTTCGATAAAGTTAAAGTCAACTCTGATGCTCGGGCCTGCCAGCTTGCGCGAAGGTTAATTTCTTTAAAAAATTCAGCACCCCCAAATTGAACTAAGTTGACAGGGCCGAATTCTTCTTCGACTTGTACCAGCGTAGCTGTAAAGCTTGCAGTGGTATGCGGTACTTTTGAATTTTAATTTTTTTTTTAAACAAAAATATAATGTAAATTAAGCACCACTTCTGGCGCCCACCAACACCAATCTTTTCGTAAGTCTTATACTTACCTACTACTTCAGCTACTACTACTACTATTACCACAACAACTACTACTACTACTATTAGAAGTTCTACTACTACTACTACTTATACTTATACTACGATTTCTACTGACCATACCAATAAAATAAATACACACGTTAATTTGAATTTGTGTAATCCATTTGAGTCCTTGAAGTAATACAGAAAGGTCAACGCTGGGACAAAAAACTGGCTTTGGTTACAATATCAAAACGGCTGTCAGTCTCACCGGGGATGAGTTGCTGGGAAAGCTGACTGGCAGTCTCCTTGGGGTACTTGAGGCGGGCAACAAACTCAAGAAACGCATAAATTGAAATACAGATAAGGATGTACGTTGTGATTGTAGCCGCGATCTGAAACATAATGACCAATGAAATCTGAAATGTAATTACCAGCAATCAATCTGTGCTGCTCCAGTACCTCAAAAGACTAACTCACAATAAGAAGACTTTGCAAAAGGAACAAGGCCCATTGCAAAAGTCTTCGAGGCAAGAAATCGGACGCGGACGAGCTATCGCGGGCTCCTCGGTTCTCGCTGTCGCTTTCGTGGGCCCTCTGAGGCAGAAACCAATCGAAATAAAATTGGCTTAAGAAAGACGGGGGCTCAATCTGGGAGCGCTTCCTTTTCACAGACTCCGGGTCGGATTCATCCTCTTGCAGATGCTGAAAGCAGTTGTTGAAGTCCGCCAGGGAGAGCGGCTGGGCGAAGTCGCACTTGCCCGACAGCGTCCAGTTCTTCGCTTCACTTTTGGGCTTCTCCGACTTCGGGACGGTTTTCTTCTTTGTCTGCAGGGATAGAATTAAATTTTGGACCTCACTAACATCTGAAAGACTCTCACATCCAAGCCCCGCAGGTTGAGGAAGTTATTCTCGTACTTGCCCTGCTTGATGTCCTCGAGCTCCTCGTCGGTTATGAAGTTGTCCTTGTCCACACACTCGTTCGCGAAAAAGTCGTAGTACTAAAACGCCTAAATGCAATTAGTTAAAGGATTCTTTGTGCACTTCATTAAAAACCTCCTTACAAGGTTGGGAGCTGCGCAGGGACACACGGGCTCGCACTGCTCGGACTCGTAGTTGTAAAAGCTTCGCTGGCCAAAGTAGCGCTCCTCGCAGTTGACGGGCGTGCAGTTCTTATAGTAGTTCTTGTCCCAGTTCTTGCAGTCCATATAATTTTTATCTAAAAAAACATCCTGTAGTGTTTCTGGAGTCTTTGCTGCCTCGACTTACGCTTGCGCAGTGTGCGGTTGTTGGGGTCGAGAGTCTCGAAGCGAGTGTCGAAGTGGAGCAGCTGCTTGGTGTTGGCCACCTCCTTCTGGGCGTTGGCGGCACTGATGACTATGGGACAGAAGCCCACGCGGTTATAGAGCGACTAGGGGAGGAGGAACTTTCGCATTACAAGGCGAGTTCAGTGCGCATGCAAATGCCTACCACCGTGGGCCAAATCAGGGACACTGTCATCGTCTGGCCGCACTCAATGATGCCAAAGTCGCCGCCAAATATCCGGCTGGCCTTCACCTGCTCCCCCTTGGTGGTGTTCAGCGTGCAGGTCCCGTCCGAGGTGACCACGAACTGCAGCAGTTCCCGCTTGCCATCCGCCTTGTTGTTGCTGTTCGTGACAGTCAGGTCTGTGGATTGAGACAGTGAGTATAAGAGAAGAACGCGGCGAGGCTACTCACCAAATATCAGGCCGATGTCGTGTTCCTTGGGCACCCGCACAATGACCTTGCTCACGCACAGCGATCCCCGGCCGGAGTGGAAAGCAGACACCATCAGGACTACGACGCAGGCCAGGCTCATTTTCATCTTGACTGAAATGGCAAAGGCAACATCGGGCGGGCCCTTGACTGGATATCCTTGGAGTTGCTGACCCTCCACCGCTTTGTGGATAATGCAATTTATGTTTTAATCACCAATTGCTTTAGGGACCCCGCTTGCCAATTAATCAACGGGCCTACTTCCCCTTTTAATTTATGCGACGGAACGACTTTTTGAAGTGCTTGTCGAAGCGACAGGTGACAGCGGCACACCGTCCCCCACTGAATATTCATATGAGCTGGGCCCGTCGCACTTTCTCCGCCGCCAACCGCAGTCGAAGCTAAAAGCTAATTTGACAGGAAATAATTAATTTGGATTCATGAATGGACCGCAAAGAAGGCCCAAAAAATTGCTATGCTACTACCAATTAAAATGAATTCGTTGCCATTACACAGCGGGGAGGGTGAAGGGGACGGAGAGCTCACACCTTCACTCCTGCTGCTGCGAAGGAGGATGCTCAGCGAACAGAAATCGAAATAACGATGACTCGAAAATGCAGGCAAACAAAAAAAAACTTAAAATAATGAAATCAATTCGCACCATCTCAAAATTGCTCATTAACATTTTGTGTTTGCGATATCAACTTGTGAAAATCGCACACTCCATGGAGCTGAAGGAGTCGCTTCTCTCGGTCGCTACTGTGCCGTCTCCTTGTATGTTTATTATGCCCTGCCGAAGATGCTGCTGGGGCCTGTGGCAGGCGGGGGAGGCGCTGGTAGGTGTGAAATGTTGCCTCGGCCGGGTCGTGATCTGGCCAAGCTGGGGACGTTTGGTCTGCGACTGCTGGCAATTTCGTAAAGGTCGTTTGGCCCGACACTTGTCGGCCGCTGCTGCTGCTCAATGAAACACCTTCCTGGCCAGCGACGTTAGGCCCAGCGTCACCGATATATCGCGATCCGGTATTGGTCGTTGGCCGGCCGAAGCCTGGATCGTGTGTATTCCAGTAGCCAGTCGATTTATGTTAAATAAGCTGGAAGCGACCGTTGTTCGTTGTTGTAAAATACCAATTGCAGTGGGCCAGCCAACCGGCCCGGTCCAGGTCCGTGTGACTCACGTTTTGCTGGCAGCCTGGGAGCTGCTCTGGTCGTTGTCGTTGCCGCTGCATCAGATTTCTTAATTTAATTGGCTTTATGCAAGGACTTTAGGCCCTCGAGGCAGGCCCGGCCGTCATAGACAAGCTGTCTGGGCTGGCAGCCTGCAGGCCTCCCGGCGATGCTCGGCTCGATATGTCAACTCAAATTAAAACACACAACGGCCCAGACAGGCCTTCCCTCGCCCATCTATGGATCATATCTGAGTGTGTCTGGACTGCTGTTGGGGCGAAATCAAATTAATTTCGATCTGTGTTGAGTGAATTTTACACTCACCTTCGCCCCCGCCGCTGTGCTCCAGTTTGGGGGGAGAACATGCAAAGTGGCCACGGCGGTAGGAAAAATCAATGAGCGGCTCATAAAGTCCAACCAGGCCAGCAATACAGAGCGCTGCAAAATACTAAAATAATACACAAAATAATTGCAAGTTGTAAGGAATGAAACTACAACAGCAGCAACAACGGGGCTGGGCGCGGGGCGGGGCGGGGCAGCCACCAGAATAAAATGAAAATCGTTGAGGTTTTCCATCATCGCGTGCAGTGGCAACGTTTTAGGAACAATTGTGGCGCATTTAAGCATAAATGCAGAAGGCGAAAAGTTCAGACGCGCCAACGAGAGAGAGAGAGGATGTGTGTGTGTGTGTGTGTGTGTGTGTGCGACACTTAATCATCAGCGTGAAGAAATGGAGAAAAAGAAATGCCAGTTGGCCATCCAGCCAGTCGGCTATAATTAAGCCATAAATTGTGTTTTTATGATTTTCCACAAAGTTATGAATTTATGGCAACAACAAGGCTGCCCTCACACACACACACACACACACACACACGGGGGCACTGCATGCAAGTGGCAGTTGGGGAAAAACGGAAGTGCATTTAAATGCGCGCGCATGCGAAGTGTTGGCCCAAAGTTCTGGCCTAGCCCGGCCCTCCAGTTAAGTCGAGCGGCTGGAAGGCTCGTAAATTTAACGCTTTTAACTTTTATTTCCACTGCTGGGCGGGCAGTTGCCGTGACATCTCTGTTCCCTGGCCAGGCTTCACTGTACTTTCGGGTTATGCAATTTAATATGCAAATGCTGCCGAAATGCTCAGCGCCTCAGCGCCTCAGCGCCTGGCCGCCATTTTGTGGGCAGGCTAAAATACACAAATTTGTAGCTTTAATTGCCACTGACGCTGCTGCCCCTGCCAGGCAGTCGAGTCGGCCATCCATCCCCGAATCGGCCCGGTGCATTTTGCGGGCCAATTAGCATAATCGCTTTGGAAATTGCAACTTGAGGCGGCTCAAGGCGCTGCAAGCTTGGCGCGCATATCTGACATTGTTGATCGGACGGGGCGGTCGGCCGGCCCTGCCAAGATCCTCAGGGGGGGACGAGGGAATTAATAATTACCACAATTACGCAAAATGCTCATGACTGCTCGTGTCATGGCTCGTTCTTAATGCGAAAATAACGTCATTAATATCGGGCCGAGTCCTAGTTGAAGGGCAGATGACAGCGATCCTGGCGTTCTCTTCTAATGCAGATCGCGGGCACCCCAATCGGTCGTCTGATGTCGCCGCATTAAATTCTTAATTGCAATTATTATCCTGGATAAGGAGCGCGAAAAACATGAGCGTACTCGGGCAGGTGGAAAACGCGATCGCCGACCGTCGCCTGGCAATAAAAATTACAAAATTAATGCAAAAAATCTTTGGGGGTTGCAGCGCACTCACCTGTGCTGGGCTGCAGGCGATCAGTCATTTTGGCCACCTCCTCGGCGGAGCTGCAATTAAATGCGATTAAGTCGAGGGCCAAATGGAAAGCAGGAAAAGCGGCGGCCGGTTGGTCGCGATTTGCAATTAAATTTGAAAGTGCATGGAAACGAAACAGAAACAAGCTCACAATTTACATAAATATTCCAGCAAAAGAACCAACAACTCCAAAGCCCGGGCATAAATTACACTCATGAAATGGCAACGAGGCTGCCCGACCTACCGCCCCCCCAGCCCAGCAGTCGGCTTATCTCGAAAGCAAAATTAACTGATAATATGCAAAACACGACGAGAAATTGCACCGAGAGCCAAATTTCAGAAATTATTACTTCCACCTCGCGGCTCACACGAGAGTGCCCCGGAGCACGGCAGGGGAACCACTCACTCGTCATGGTGGAAGCGCAGACGATAAGCGATATCAGGGCCACCTGAGCGGATGATTCCCGGGCTCTTAATTTGTTTGCTTCGCAATTTCGAGGCATTTAAGCAGCCTTGGCCATTAAATGCAATTGCGCCGTCAATTGCAATTTGTAAAGTTGTCAAGTCTCCCAACTGAGATTCTAATGGGCCCAACCAGCCCCAGAGGGGAACTAGTTCTGATCTGTGTGTGGGGGGAGGGGGGATCGGTAGCCGCCGCCAAAACGGCAGCGGCTGCAAACGTCCATCAAATGTCACGATCAAATACGCCAAGATCGGATCAGAGCAGATCGATGGCATATAATTTGTTCGATCACGCAAAGTCAATTGGCCGGCCACCGCCGCGCGCCGTCCCTCCACTTTCACTTGACCTTGCAAGGAGCCGTCTCCTTGTTCCCAGGGCTCGGCTAATACCCAATTAAGGGCCGGGCCACAGCTGTGGGCCTAGAGTCGATCAATGTCAGTGTCACTCGCCGGTTGGCGAGGGCGTTGCTTAGCCGGATTAACTTTTTGCACTTGGCCAGGCAGCCGACGTCCGACAGATGCTGCGGGTTGACTGCGGCCCCCAGGCCCTGGCCGGCCAAGACAATGGCCGATCCGACAGCCGACAGAAGGCAGAAATTATGTTGCCAGCCAGTTGAGCCTGTCAATTATTTATGGGCCTGCCGCTGCACCTTCCTCTCAGCGCCTGGGGCCACCGCCATTGCCAACTCCTCGGCCGCCGTCTCTGCTCTCTCAGCGGCGTCATAACTCTTCGGCCGGCACAAATCAGCGCCCAGCGCCGTCGTCGTCGTCGTCGCCATTGCCCAGCCGGCCCCATGGAAACAACAAATGTTCATCCACTTTTGCCCATAAATTGAGTTCTGCGCTTGCTTCTCTCAGTCGTGATTAAGTCAGGCCGCCCTCGTGTGTGTGTTCGAGTCTCCTCCCATATTCCAGCCGGCCAGACGCGCCCCGCAGCGGCACGCCGAGTGGAAAGCGCCGCTTGAGTGGAACCCGCTCGAGTGGGGCAGTTCCAATTCCACTTGTGCCTGCCGTCGGGCCGCCCTGGGAATGTTCCCATATTCAGAACCCAAACAAAGACGAATGCGCCCTCCCAAAATAATAAAGGCCGCGTCTTCCGAGATCTCCCGCCTACACGCGGTTGATTTTGAAAATGACAACGCGTGTCTAGCGGTTAACAGTGTGGCGAATTACAGGTCCACTGGGCCAGGGCCACTCGTCTGATGGACGGTGGCAGCAACGTGCGTGAAGCGACCGCCGCCCGCTCTCGCATTGTGTGCATTTCAATGGCAATTGCAGTTTGAAAATTGCTATATTTAGCTTAATGGCAGTCAGCAGCCCCCTGGCATTAGCCACGGGCAGCGAGGGGGGCACGCACTTGCGGACTTTCGGTTTCAATTTCAATGGCATCAAAGCGGAAACTTCGGTTTATGTGGGTTAGAAATTGTCTCTTTGTGGAGTCGTTGGAGCTGTTGAACTCTGGTGGCGGGGAACTAATAAATCACCCGACTCATCGACACATTTTTGCAGCGAAATCCATAAATTAAGTAGAAAACAAATTTTCACAGCATCCCGGCGTCTCACGGACGAGTCCCTTGTCAAAGTGGCTCGCTGTTGTCGCCGTCCCCACCGCAGCCCGGCCAACAGCTCCTGGCCACAAGCCCTGACCAAGCGAGTCCGCCACGAACAGCAAATTCTACACATGTTCGGCTTGCCCAGCAGGCCGGCGCGGCGGCTGCAACTGCAGCGAGGATGCTGCGTCCCTCAGTCGCGGCCTGGCTTGTTTACGCTAAGATGGCGTATTGTATAACATCATTATGGGGACTCTGTTCATGTTCATGTCATAATTTTGCCGTTGGTCTCTTGCTCTTTGGCTCCACTCGCCTGGGCTCTCTCGGCGGCATTCCAGGCGGCGGCGGCTGGAGCGCCAGGGACTGGGGACGGCCGGCCGTGTTTGGGGTGAACGTAATTAAAAATAAATCCTGAAGGAGCACATGCCGCTCTCTCGCGCTCTCTGTTGGCCTTTTTCTTTTCTTTAAATTTAATGAATTTTCTGGGACAATTTATTGGCGAGCATATTGATTTCAGCATTCGCCATGTACGCGTCCTCTGTCCGCGGCATAAACGCAAAGTTTATACGGTAGTTACCGACATAAATACCGGCAATTTGGCCAGACACCAGCCCGCCGAGCTGGGACGACAGCGGCGACCTGTCGACCCGGGGGACTCCTTGGCAATCCTCCGCCATCTCCGCTGTCGCCGCCTGGGTCCCTGTGTGTGTTTTGGACAAGCGTAAAATTAATACGCGGAGTCCACGGGCTGCTCCCCCGACCGCCTGTGGAGCGCGGCTAAGGAGGATTTTGGCTGCTGGGTGCGATTTATTTCTCTTTGGCGAATTTTTAATAAATATTTTATTTATATCAAACGGACAGCCAGGAATTATTCCGCCGGACAAGCGGGCTGGCCGTGGTCGAAATTTTTGATGAAATAATTTCTCCCGAGGGGCATTTGTATCAATTGTCGGGCGGACGGCCGGCCGGACGACGGATGTTTGATTGATCTCCGTCCTGCTGGATTTTAATTGGTGCACCCCTGCAATTAGCGGGGCTTAAATGCTTTCTCTCGTTTTTTCGGGCAATTGAAAGGAATTTAAATGAGTTTAGTTGCGGGTACGGCCGCCCGCCCTCCCACAACTGCGCTCTTCTCACTCAGCCAGCTGTCAATCACAATGATTTATGTGAATGTGTGTGCATTTGCGTATGTGAGGCAAACAGGCAGCCGCCCTGCCTAGGCGGCAATTTATCTTTCCTCAGTTGCAGCCAGCGCCGCTCCTCCCCTCGGCGGGGGGAAGATTACGACGGCGGCTTCTTTTTTAAACCGCAATTGCCACCACCGCCGGCGTAGATCAATCGAAATTCGTATACTCTTTTTCACTTGCCTCCGAGAAGAGCAAGGAATCTTCGAGCGAGCGAATTTAAATTGCTCTGCCGACCGCGGTGGCGCTTAATTGTCGGCACTTAAAACGCCCGCTTGGAGGAGCTTTTGATGGACCGTTTGTTTGGATTCGCCGCGACATCTCGAGTCGCCCCCGTCCTCCTCTGGGCAGCTGGCGAGGTGGTCAGTGGCCAGGAGCAGAGGGCAGTGGTTTTCCCCTGCAATTTGGCTTTGTTTGGCTTGCGTGAGCGGCGCGCGGCCATCTTGACTACCTAGTGAAGCCTTTACCGTTGGGCCGCTGGGTCGCCGTATCTCAATTTACCAATCAAATAACAAAGCGCCGCCAAAAGTGCTTATTAATGGCGGCCACTCGGCCGGGATGATGCGGCGCTCTGCCAACTTGAAAGAGATTCGATCAGCCGACCTGCCAGCCAGCCAGCCAGCCAGCCAGTCGGCCAGTCTATATAATTTCCACGAACTTCATGCCGAGACGAGACAAGACGAACGGACCGTTGCGCTGGCCCGTTTTGTGGCCGACGATATCGATTATAATTGATTTGATTGATGCTTCGACGGCAGCAGTTGCGGCTGCTGGCACAGCTGAGATTTCCGTCCGTTGATTGGCCGTCTCCGTCTCCTTCTTCTCCTGCCTGCCGCCCTCTGTTATTAGCGGGCAATTATGGTCCGCCATCTCCGACGGCCTGCCGCTCCGGGTAATTTGGTGGCTCGGCTCCCAAAATGGCGACCAAGAAAAGACCCACGACAATTCCCACGCTACACTAACCGGCTAAGTTGACGGGCTGTCCTGGCCCGGCCCACGGCCAACCGACTGGGCGCGCTATTTTGCTCACTAAGAGGTGCTAATTGAACCGAAATCGATTGATTATTCATGGCAAGTGCGAGCGCAAGTGCGAGTGCAGTGGGGCCAGGACGGCATTCCGACTGTCAACTGTCCGTCGGTAGGAGCCTCGGCCTGGGCCGTATTAATTTGTAACTCTGATTCATGGGCAGACGGGGGGCGGCTCCTCGGCCCTGCCATTAAATCGCGACTGTCACTTTAGACCAACTTGATGACACGCACATGGAGAACTCTTGGCCGGCGTATCAATAACAGTCAGCGGGTTGGAAAATGTGAAGGCGGAGGGCGGCCGAGGTGGGCGCATAAATTGTCTGGTGCCAGCGTCAGTGACGTCAGACCGACCGTCCGTCCGCCTTGCCACGTTGAGTGGCGCAGTAGGTGTCTCTGTGAGCGTGTGTGTTCCGCAGGAGCCCAGCCCGTTGGGCCAGGATTGCGTGCAAAAATGCACTTCTGACCGATAGGCAAGCGCAAAAGTTTTCGCTGCATCAAAATGCTAAATAAACAGAAAATACGAAATGTAAATTGCCCCTGCCCGGCCTTCCGCGCCCCGACTCTGCTCCTGCCACAAGCTGCCGACGGAGACTAAATCGAAGGAGGTCAGTTTGGAGGATTAACGTTCGATCTACGTACGCTGCCGAGAAAAAGACGAAATCGTTTCTGAAAACACATCAATTTTGGATCAATTTCGGGGCAGCTTTCGTTCATCCTCGGTCCTCCGGTTTCAGGGTCGCTCTTTTCCTCCCCAGCAAATTATAGCCGCCAAGGGGAACGCAGCAAAAAGTTCACCATTAAATTCTCATTTAGGCTGTCAATCATTTGCGCTAATTTTTCCTTGGCGGCCGCCAGCCCAACTCAAGTCCTCCTCCACCGCCTCCTCCGCCTGTCGATGGGCCCCAATGAAGATTAATTTCATTTCAAAAAGGACCACGAAGCCGCGCCGCCGTCGCTCTTTTCCAGCGAATTCCGAATAACGGACCCACCGATCTGGCCCTGACCCGCCACTGTCCCTGGAGGTCACTGAAGTCTCGATCCTGCAGCCTTGGCTGGGTCGGACTTTCAACTTGTTATTTGTTTTAAACTGCCCACCCTCGACCTTTGCCGGGGTTTTTTATTACATCAATTGGGCAGCGTTGAAATCGGCAGCGATTTTCGCTCAATGCCAGCGACTTTACAAAATAACTGCAAATTATTTGCCATTGTTGGTGGGCCGGCGGGCAACTCGTATTTTCCACAATTGCCGCACTCAACCTTCACATAGAAAATCTCTCAACAAGAAAATTACACACGCAGCCGCATCGCGGAACACACACTGCTCACGGGACAGGGACAGGGACAGCGGCCACTCGGTTATGCAAGAAGAAGGAAACTTGACAATTCTCGAGGGTGAGGTCGAGGGATTAGTCGGCGGCTCAAAAACAGAGGCAGGCCTGAAAACCAATTAAGCGGAGCGATACGAGAGAACCCACAATTATTTCATCTTTGGCAGCCCCGCACATGCATTTATATTCGGGTTGAGGGCGAGTGGTCAGCACCGAAATTGAGCCCAAAAATTGGGCCGAAAGTTGACGGTTGCGGTTTCCGCTCCGCTCTTCTCCTTGGCCGTGCATCCGGCGGCCAAAAACCCCTCGACCGCCTGTCAATCAAAGATGATTTTCTCTCTCGTCCAGGAGAAATATAAAAGCCAGAGACGCTGCTTCTTGACACCCTAAATCACCTTGGCACTTAATATAATTTGCTTTCAAATAAAGCACAAAGTTAGGAACGCGGAAAGGGACAAGTGACTGTACCCAAATGAAAGGAGCTTTTCAGAAAGACGAAGTAGAAATCGATTCTATTCCCGACACGACTATTCGGAATCTCTTGTATCTTGGTGAGTTTATAGGTCAGAAATTGAAGACTTATATTGAAGCCTGACAAAAATTAAACTTCTAACTCTCGCCGGTTTCTCGCCCAATAGATTTCATGCTGCCAAGGCAACGAGGCAGCCAAAAGAAGCCGTTGAATTGAAAACTTGGGCTCCTTTGTCAGCTTTGTTGCTTGCCTGGCCGAAATGAATTTCTTATCTAGAGTTTAATTAATAATTATTTACATAACTAATTTATATGAACATGTTCATGGGTCGTTTTAAGTTTTATTTTAGATTTAATTTGCCGCTGCCGCTGCCAACGCTTCGGATTAATGAACGGGCGTGGGGCGGGCCCTGCCCTCCGATCGGCCGGCTTTATCTTTTAAATTATGCAAGACCCCCCATAAATTCATTAGCGGACAACCAGCCAAGAGAATTAGAAAACTGGAAAAGTTGACGGACACCACAAGACCAAGAGGACCATGGATACCCTGACCACAAGACAGATTCTGTCTGACGCTGGGCAGTCATGGAAGCTCGGCTGGGAGAACGAGCAGAGTGTATGAGGACTGTTCGTCGCCTGGTTAAGCAGCAGCAGACTAATTGCAATGAATTTAAAAAGAAATCCATCATCGCCGCTCCACAGCCGCAGCCAGAGGAGAGGTGATGGAGCGGCGCTGGCGGCGCCTTTGGCCAAAAAATGCATGCACTCGAAATGAGCAGGGCGAGCACGCGAAATTCGCATAGCTGAGATGGCCAACAACAAGAGGCGAAATGCAAATTTCTGGGCCACCAGCCAATGGAATTTTTGGACAACCCCAAAGTGCCTGTGATTGGAAAGGCCGCTCCGCTCCGCTCTGCTTTGCGTGTTCGTGCAGCTAAAAGCTTTAAATTTTGGGCTAAACTTTTTGTAACATTTCCCTAATAATATTGTGACGTCGGTCCGATTTCGAGGGCCAGCCAAGGCGCCATTTCACATAATTAACTACCAAAAGCCGCCCGCCAATTGTCAACTTTGCTTGTAATACGAAAAACTGTGCCACCTAATTGTCGGGCAATTAAAAATGGTTTCTTCGGTCGCCTCCGGTCGACCTGGACTACGGAAATTGCCTCCTCGTCGTGGGCTTACCTGGCCCGAGACTCTCGAACCTGTGGCTCCGCCCCTTCGAGTCGCTGCCTGAGTGTGTTGGTGGTTGGGAATGCCACTCAACTTGGCTGCTCGTGCGGCTCTCAATATGGCGGGGGTTCCAATGCCGTTTCGTTTCGGCTTCCGCGCTCAAACGCTCGAGTGGAAATTGAGGAAAACGTTTTGCTTTCCTTCGTAAATTCTAGAAATACTGTCCCCAACTGAAGATGATCTGTCAGCCGAGACGGGGTGGCGAGTAAGTGAAAATTGACACCGCCAATTGCCCGCCGAATGGGGTTATTGGTAATTACGATTACCAATAAAACTGCGGACTTTAATGGTGATTGCGAGCATTTGTGAGTTTGGGGAGGAAAGCAGGCAATTAATATTTCATTTTAATCAACATAATTTGTTTATTGGTAAACAATTTCAGGTCGAGTAGAAATTTGCGTGTTGTCAAATCGCCGGCGATTTCAATGTCCCTTTTTTTGGGGCGGCCCATTAAGTTCCCAAATCGAAACTGCCTATCTGTGTGTGAGGGGGAGAGGGGGACGGGGGGACTATCACGCCACTAGAGGCAATTTATTTATTTTAATAACCCCTGAGCCAATCAACACTACAAACTCGAAAGTTTATGTACCCATCAGCGAAAGATCTGCAACCATTCCGTCCCCATCGTCCCCACGGTCCGGCCGTCGCTCCGGCTTCATAATGAATGATAATATGGTATTAATA
Organism: Lissocephala sabroskyi; assembly: GCA_037075105.1. Lineage (NCBI taxonomy): Eukaryota > Metazoa > Arthropoda > Insecta > Diptera > Drosophilidae > Lissocephala > Lissocephala sabroskyi. The sequence continues at coordinate 14,402 of JBAMCP010000016.1, forward strand.
TGCGTAAAATAAAAAGCCGCATTAAATTAAAAGAGAGTCATAATTTTCAAAATGATTTATGAAAACGGAGAAAGGCACTGTCCGTCGACCGGCGTCAGTCCATTCGTCGCCGCTTTCTTGCAATTGTCGGCTTTAATTTCGGTCGAATTTCGTGTGCCGATGCATTTCAATTTTTTTTCTGTATTTCATTTCATTTTGCATTGCCATTCACTTGCCTCTGCCTCGCCCTCGGCCGCCTGTCTAAAGCATTACCATAAAAAGGCACGCACGGCCTCTGTGAAGCCTTCGGGGGCCTCCTTGTTAAATTTGACATGGCCTCTTATGATTAGTTGAATTATGATTTTTGGAATTTGCTTTGCGATAAGATCGACTTAGCGCCTCGCAAGCAGTGCCAACCCCGGAACCTTAGCCAAGTCGACTGGCCAGGCCCGGCGAGATAATCGCGACATCGATTCACTGGCCAAGTCGCTTGGCATTATGAATGTAAACGCTTTTCTTGCTTCTCAGCCGTTCCTTTTGCTGTGGGAGGCTAGCGATTGTTTGGCGTCGAGGGGAACGGCAATTAACCGGGGGAGGAAGAAGTCGCATTTTTCCTGGGCTTTCAACGGATGCGCGAGCGGCCAAAGCCGCTAATGGTTGACAGCCGGCTGAGGAGGAGGGCGAGCCACTCGACTGGCCATGTTGCATTTGCATTTTAAATTGTGTTTTAATATTTTTTTGCTTATTATTTATTGCCGAAGACGTGGGCACCACGGCGTATGCTTAACTTTCTTGATAATTGGAGTGAGAATGTTTTCTTTAATTTATTATTCCACTGGCCGACCGGCGGACCGTCCTCCGTCCAACGGCCGCTTTCTGCATTTAGAGTGCAAAAAACATGGCCGTTAATTAATGTGATTTTTAAGCGTTGAAAAATTACAGTAATTTTTTGCCCATTTTTTTAGCGTTTTACATTTTTTTATGCATTTGTGGCGCCAAAAAGGCGTTGCAGACGGCGGTCGACTGCTCCCACTCCCCCACCACTGAGTGCCCCGGCCACCCTGATGTCCTTTGCGTTTACCCGACCAAAGTCTGGGGCCAGGCGAAATTAATAGTCCTCCACCGACTCGTGGGGACCGGCGGAAGGCATGGATCACTTTGTGCTTGCTGATTTTCACAATCACCACTCAGTGGCCTCAACCCATTGGGCGGCGGTTGGTCGGACATGCATTCGGTTTTAAAAGAGCCGCATTTGAAATTGCTGTTTGCTATTTGTCGGCTATTTGCATTAGGGGTCCCGTCATTAAGGGCCATTGCCAGGCCCAGATCCTGCGGCCGAGATAGCCCACCAGCAACGTGTGTGGGCGTGATATCAGTTTCGGGCCAGAAACCATTGAGCGGCGTCCCCGAAAAACCGCAAGGCCAGCGTCAAATTCATTCAGCAAAAAGACAAACCGCCAGGGGGTCCGTAGGCGATCCCCCGCCAATGGCCGAGTGCGGGAGTCGCATTGACCAGTTGCTAATCGGTTAAATTAGCCGTGAAAGAATGCAGGGTCGGGGTATCAGCGCCCTGGATCGTCTTACACGGAGGCACGAGAACCACACACCCTCGCAGGCGACACGATCCCTGCGACGACGTGGGAACTTTCAATGGAAATCAATCGAACGCATTGCGCCACGCAGCCGATGGAGGGGAGCCGCTGATTTATGACAGACGTGTGCCAACCAGAGAGCTGCGTCCCCTCGACCGTCAACAGGTTTTGAGGCTAAGCTGAAATGCGGCCGATCGTCTTGAGCCCTCGAAGGGAGCACATATCGAGTTTCATCATCACCGAGGCGGCTATCGTGGCCGGCCGGGCCGCTGCCTGCCCTTGGGCCTGTCGCAAAGTAAAGCTTTTAGTTTGCGATGAACTTTAATCATTGTTATTTGGAGTCGTTTGGCGGGCCAGCCGCGGCTGCTGGTGTTGGCGAGTTGACAATTTTCTCGAGAGCTAAGCGGTGTCCAGGTGCAGATTAAATCTAAAAAGGACTCGGCCCCGGGCAGGTTATCATTAAGCGCACTTTGGGCCGCCAATCGCCAAATTGAAAAGTCTCTTCGTTTTGGCCGCCCTGATTAATGGGTCGCCGTCGTTTAGCAGGTGGGCCGTTCGATATTAAAATGCCCACGAATTCCTTGGCGGCTGGGGAACAGGAAGCTCACGGAATGCTGAATGCTAGTCGACTGTCTCATAAACGTCGCCCCAAAACACATCGAATAAATTCTCAATTATCGCCCACGCCTGGCGGAGGGGCTGCCAAACAGCTTTGCTCTGGCCTCTTATTTAGATATCATTGTCGGTCAGGAGGTGTCCGTCGTCCGTCGTCCGTCCGCCGCTTTCCAATTGCAACGGGTCGCAGATTGAAACGTTTAGCGGCCCCAAACTGCTCTGAGCTCTGCTCTGGCCCTCTGATCGGTTCTTCCTCCGCCAGCCGGGCCAGTCTGCTATTATTACTATTTGCTTTAGCCTCGGGTAATGCAATTGATCCCTGCCTCAGCCCCAGCTCCAGCTTTAGCTCCAGAAAATGCGGAAACGTGCCGCGCGCGTTTTAATTCGTAGGCCCGATTTCTATCACCGCCCGTTGCTGGGAGACGGCGACAGCGACTGCGGCCCAGCCAGCCTGGAATTGAAAAGGTTTGAGGTGGTGGAGCTGCCGCTGCTGCTCAAATCCATCACATCCACTTGATGGTAGCAACACGCAGCGTGTCCAAGGCAGCGCCATCTAGTGTCGGCTAAATGGTTTGCTGGGTGCTTCGTGGCTTTGGCCGGCGGCTGCTCACTCGCATTAGAATGTTTGGCTGGCTGGCTCTCCGGCTGGTGGAACTTGTGTAAACACCCACTAAAATGTGCTGGCTGCTCTCCGCCGCCTTGGTTCATAAATCATCGCGATAACAAATTACCGCTGCAAGTCTGAGTTGGTCCAAAGCCAAAGAGGCTCTCTTGCCTTCCTTCATCCTGGGCAGTACACAAAGCATGGAAGTTACAAAAGATCAATCTTATTTGCGCCCGAAATGCGCTGGCCCAGTCGGTGAGTCGGGTTGGCTGAGAGTCGGTCAAAATAAGAGGCGCTAGGCTGGCTGGCCAGCCAGTCGGTCCGGCTAATCCCCAGCTGCATCGTTTTCATTGCTGACCAAAGCTGTGGCGATTAATTTGGCCGATTCGTCGTCAGCCACGTCGGGCATTTTGGTTAGCCAAAGACGCTGGCTCTTTGGTACAGAAGAGGAGAATGCCAGCTTCGTCTAGGCCAGGATTGAACGGCGATTTTATTGTTATTACTTTTATTATTACCCGTTTGGTATTGTGGCAGGCCCAGCAACTCCTCCTCACCCCCGTTGGAATCTTGGTAAACAAACTTACAATTTAGATTGAATTTATTTAGGCGCGCGGGCCTCGAAAACCACCCGACCGCCAACCACCGATCACCGACCGCCTCCATCGCGACCTAGACCAACGGCCGGTGAGATCTTCATTTGCTGATCTTTCTGGGAACATCTTTGTGGCGGTGACCCCAAGGCGGCCGCAGCCGCAGAAACGGCTGACCGATCGACCAGTTTCCCTTTGGTCCTCGGTTCGTTTTCGTATTTGGGTTGCGCGCAGGCTGACTTTCTGGTTCTTCCTGCTGCCGCGGCTGCTGTTGTTGTTGCCGTTTCTTTTGAACTCTATTAAACTCAACGGATTTATTAATTTCGCAGCTGATTAGCCAGCCGAGATACTCGGGGTCGGCTGTCCTTTTATCCGTTAGCCGAATCGTTTAATAAATCAAATTTGAATTCCAAATTAATTGCCATCGATGGGTCAGCATTTATCTGACGAAGATTGACACCGGACCGAGAGTCGGGGGGACGGACAACTACACCGATTTTCAATTGCCAGTTTCGTTCAAACACACATGTCCCCCAAAGATACACAGCGATACGAGCTGTTGACTGGAAAAACAAATACAAACAGCGCCCCCCCGATTGGCAGTGCAACATGCACTCTGGCCAAAAGGGAGAGATGGTTACACTGACCAGCCAGTGGCCGGCCCGCCCGCCCGGTGTCCCATGTCAGCCCACTTATCTCGCGCAATTGATCGCTGGCATTGTGGCCGCCATTGTTTGCATTCCACGGGCGGCTGGGGGTGGCGGTGCCCCCGAAATGACATTATGCCTCGGGCCGCCATTTTAGCCACACACAAATGGCAGTTATAATTGCGGCTACTTAGCGTCTGTGGGGCGCTGCTGCCGTGTTCCAAATGGGCTGGAAGGGGGTCTGCATTTTTTATCCTTTTGTGGCTTTTAAGCTTGTCACTTGTTTTTTGTCGCATTGGGGTTTTTTTGTTAGAGACACAAAATAATTACACTTAATTGCCTGTCGCGTTCTGTGGGTTTTTCATATGCCCGCTGATTAAGTTCGTCAAATGAAAAACCACCGCTTTCGAGCATAAAGAGCTGTCGCCGTCATTTGAGTAATGTTGGCAGTCTTTGCCCGGCGATATTGATCGCCAATGGGACCCCTGGCAAATTGCCAAATTAAGGACGAGCGGAGCAGCCTAGTGGAGCGTCGGGTAATCGACTCATCTTCGCTGAAGCCCTTGCAGTCGAAGGGTGAACGAGGCAGCTGCAAACTGAGGACAACCGAGTGGCCGAGTAATGAGAAACTTGTTACTAAATTAGGTGGCGCTGAGTAGTCCTTGTCCGCGGCGATCCCTTTTCACGAGCCGGGGCAAAGTTACACATAATTCCTCATAGGAATGACAGCGAGCCGCGCCAGCTTTTGAGTTTGTTTTGCAGAAAAAGGGGCCGGGCCAGACATTGATATGCGGAATAGCACCTGCGAGGACCCATCAGCCTCGTCGAGCGTCACAAAGGCTGAGGCGTAAATTGATAAGCTGCCAGAGCAAAGAGCGGACTCTCTGCCCGCCCGACTGGCAAGCTGGCTGGCTGGCTGGCTTATTAGTGGCCCGTGTCGGTGCCCTGTCTCACATGTCAATAGTTTTACCTTCTGTTTGGGTCGGCCGAGTCGGTGGGGCCTGCGCAGCGGGATCTATGGGACCAATCGCAGTCGGGCATTCAAGGAAGCAGACAGGCGGGCAACTTAGCGCTGACGTCTACGACATTTGGCTTTGGCTACCAAGGCTCATGTGTCCGTGGGACTTTTGCTGGCCAACTGGCGGCCGGCCGACCTGCCTGCTCGCCTAGATAAACATTTGCTTTTGCATTGAATTTTTGCACGCAATGTAATTGCAGCCCAGCAGCCCAGCGGCTGCTACTCTTGCCCTCTCCTCCGCAGGCTCTGCTGCCCTGTCGGCCGATCGGCTTGTCGGTGTCTGGCCATATGTGACTGGCCATAGCCTGCGGTTAACACCCTGACATCTGCTTTGACTTGAGCCTCAATATTTCAATGGCTCAGACCCACTGTGCCGTCGTCCGTCTGGCTGGCTGCCCGCTTCTTTCTTTTTTTAATTACGCGTTTAATTTTGCGCCTTTCTAGGAATTTCAGTTCAGTTGTTGTCGTCAGCGTCGGCCGCCATTGCCGGCTGGGCTCTGGCACATATAAATCATTCAGATAAGCGGCCCAGCGGACTCAAGTGCTGCATGTTGGCCAGGCCTCTGTGCGATGCATTTATGGCATCCGAATGGCAGCTTTAATGGCTCTTGGCTTTGGCTAAAGGCAAACCCAGTGATTTTCTATCAAAAACGACGGCCAACAGCCTGTAATTTGCATCGGCCACGGGGCGGCAGGGCGGGAGCGAGTCTGCCAATGATAAGCGGCGACGGCGGCGTTGGCCGGGCCAGACTGGGGGCCGTCTGACTTTTCGGTTGATGCAAAATGATAACTAATAAAAGTTAAGCTTAAAAACGCTTAATTACAGTGTAATTAATTAACGGATGGACAGACAAAAGCCCGCAGCCTGTGGGAGCGACGGAGACGGCAAGAAGAGACGGCCGCCGCAGCCCAGAGACGCCTCCCACTTGGCCAATTGAGCGGTGGCGAGCAAGTGAAACAGCACGATGCACTTCCATAATTGGCCGCCGCTTCCAAGAGTCACGCACACACCGACAATGGCGACCGCCGAGAGGCATCTGTCCCGCTCTGGCTTGGCCGCAATTTCCAGCGGCCGCTGGCCACCGGATTGAGTCGACTCGGTGAGCGGTCGATCGCGTTGTCAGGACGACTGGAAGCCCAAACAGACCGCTGCAGCGGTGTTTCAAGTGCCAGACGTTCCGCCCGTCCAGGCCAGGCCAGGACTGGTTTTTCCAATTTCGGTTTCAGTTCTTGTTGGATTCTTGAAGCGTTTACGTGGCCGTGTGCGGGTCACGCAAGAGTCAGCTTTTGGCAACGGTCACCGCCGTCGGGGCTTCTCACCCACACAGACGTCACACGGACGGAAGAGGAGGAGGAACGGACGACGGACAGAGGTGGGCATTGTGAGTGTTTCAATTCAAACGACTCGTTTTCGGGGCCGTTGCTGTTTCGGTCTCGCTCACTCGACGGACCGCCGGCGGTCTGCGTTCCCAGAGTCTCCGTCGCCCATTCATTCGTTCCTGCCGCTCGCGTGCAGTCGCTTCTAACGGTCTTCGCCGCTGCCGTTGGTGTCGCTGCCTCCGCTACCGCCGCTTGTCGTCAACGTTTGACCGACTGACTGACCGAGCCGCCCGTGCAATCAGATCAGTTCTTCGAGGTGCGTGCCACCCCCGCCCGCGACCCTCGTCACCAACGACGCGTTCAAGTGCAAATCGAGACAATAATCCCAACCAGTCAGAAACCAATTCACAGTTTCGCATTCGTGGCTTCTTCTGGCACGCGATACCCTACACACGGAAGTGCCCCAATGTCCAAGTGTCCCAGTGCCATGTGAGGCCAGCCACCCAAAAATGAAAGACAAAAAGCCTCGCGCCCCACAAATCGAAAAAGTTTAAGTGCCGACGGCTTTAGGTTGCCTGGGAAAGTGCACCTGAACGGATAATTTCCCCTGTGTGAGTGTGTGCAATGCAAAGATCGAAATCGGGATGGTAATTAAAAATTGTGCCGCCGAGCAGCCTCAGCAGGAAACCAAGAATTTCCAATAACAAGAGCGATCGGTTTGCTGGCTGCTGTTCGGTTGCGTAAAGCAAACACAATCAATAAATAAAAACCAATTACAAACGCATCAGTGCAAAAAATACAAACAAGAAAAAACAATTTTCGAAAACCCTCTGAAGTGCTCGGTGATCCCCTGCCCAGCCTCAGTCGCTGGCCAAGGAAACAGCTACGAAATCCTCCACAACGGCGACCATAACGAACTCCGCCCTTGCAATGAGCCAGCTGGGCACCGTTTATGCCACCAAACGGAGGCGGCGCAACGGCAAAAGGTGAGTTCCCCTGCAGGTGGCAGCGAGTGCTGCCCTGTGAAAGATTTCAATCAGCGCCCCAATCCCCCCACCATTGGCATCTGCGAGGCGCCACTTTGCCACCCGCGGCTGGGCGATTTGTAAGCTCAGCTATCAATCTGCCTGCCCCCCTCGACCTGTCCAGATAAACAAAAGCCCCGTCGGCTGGGGGCGATGCCGTCGATTGCTACTGTGCAGAAGGATACAATCTCAAGTACTTGAAGATTTGTTATTAATGATGCGACTGCGTTATGTTGACAATCGTCATTTGTTCGGCCGCTAACATCGCTTGACTTTGTGGCCAACGAGGAAGAAGAAAGGGCTGACAGGGGAGCGGGTCGGGTCTAATTAATACATACATCAGGTGTACATTAGTGTGATGAATGGCATTAAAATTATTTATGCAGAGAGTGGCAGGGCTGCGTGAAATTACATCGCCCTGTGGGGTCGAAATGAAGTCCTCGCTTCTCAGGTTTATCGGGGCATTGGGATCTGGCGAGCAACCATAATTTCTGATCATTTTGTGTACTTTGGGGGGGGCCGCATTTTAAAATTGAAACAAATAATTACGAGTCACCCGAACGCGCCTATAAATATGCAAAACGCTTCGGCGGTGCGGTAATTTTTCGTGTGTGCAAAAACTTTCTGCATTTTCGGCCCCGCCCCTCAGCGGACTTAGGCGACACCCAACTGCAATTACCGCGATAATCATGAGCAACGACGAAGGCGACGGTCGGGACAAAGTTATTAATTTAAGTTTGCTGTGTTTTCGCGGCCAGCAGCCGCTCAGGAGAGTCCTCCAATTCCCGGGTCAGCTGCCCGCTGGAAAACAATTAGAGCTGCCTTCGGTCCCACAGAGACAACCCAGGGAGAACTTCACCCCTGACGCGAAATTGTCGCCCGAACAGGGCCGGGTGCTTTGCAATGCACACCTGCAATTAAGTGGTGGCAATGCCAGCGAACGGTTGCCAAGTTCTCTCCACTGCCCGGGAAGTTGGGCAGACCCGATTTCAGAAAGTTTCTTGCGCGAAAAGTTTCCAAAAATCGAATCGGCTGCGGTTGCCACTTTAAAAGCCCTTTGCGTGCAAATATTTTATTAGAACTTATAATTTCAATTGAAAGCGCATTCCTAGTGCCCCCAACAACAGCAAAAACAGCAACTGCTTTCAGCTACTGGAAATAATTCCAGGCCAGTCGCCAACGATGTTCGGTATCTGCCGCCGCGCTGTCAGCAGTTTGCATTTTTATTTGAATTTGCCGCTTTCAAAACAGCCCCACCGAGTGGGCCGCGATAGTTCACGGTGCTGGCCACCGCCTGTCCCACCGCTACACCTTTTAATTGGCAGTCATGCGTGTGCACCACCGTCACCAGCGCCACCGCCACCGCCGTTGCTGGCTGCATTCGAGGGCACTTTTCGCCTGCAATTACCACAAGTAGTTAAAGTTCGACGTGTGCGCTTGCTGGCTCCCTGTGTCCAGGTCCCAGGATGGCCCGTCCCGCCCCCTCTAGGCGCGCTGCTGGTTCCACTTGTTGGTTGTTATGGATATATGAGTCCTGCTTTTTGCTGTATTGATTATCAGCATGTTGTTTATGCCGGTGTTGTTGCTGTAGCTTTGCTTGTTATTGATTGCAACAGCAACTGGCCCACTGGGCCCGGGAGCAGAGGTTTCGCCTCTTGCAATCCCTGTTGCTGTCGTTAGAAAATTGTAATTAGTCGTTCGGTTGTTGTTGCTGCTCCTTCAAAGAAGGCGGGACTGGGACCCCCATCCGATTGAGTTGTTAACAGGAACCAAACGTTTTATCAAAAAGATGGAAGATGCAGAAGCAAATTCGAATTTCCTTGCCAAAGGCCAATCCCCCGGCTGTCCAGGAGTTTAATTAATTTGAAGAGAAGAGTTCGGGGTCGGCCAGGGGTCATGACATATGTTTTCGCTGCTAGACAGCAGAAATGCAGGACCGGACCAGCTGACCATATGCTGACCATATAGCACCATAAATTTACCGAATGCATTTCAAAGAGACAACCCGACCGCCGCCCAGGGTTCATTAAAAGTTGGTCAAACAACCTAATGACCGCAGGACTAACGGGAGGGGCTCGGGCGGCATAACAGTTGGCCATGGCGGCGGTAGTGGTGGTATCTGTCCATTAGTTGCGCCTGCGCAAGGGCCCTCAATTGGGGTTAAAAGTATCATACGTTGCTCGGGGTGTTGGTCTTGGGCTAATTACCAAGCCAGCAACTATCCCGATAAAGGCGATGATAAGGCTGCCAGCAGCCGCTCAATCGCCTCTTTGGGGCTTTTCTTGACTGACTGACTGACAGGCAGGGAAGCCCCTGCCAATCCCATTCCCGTGTCAAACAAAATGGCTCCAATCAGCCATCGTCTTGGGCAAACAAGAGCGCTTTCTAGGGGGCAGTGCTTTTGCTAAGCTTTGCCTTCGCTTTGCCTTCGCTTTGCTTCAGTTCGCTGGCTTGTTTATGGGAACGATTATCTGTAGCAGGCAGCGTCTGTCTGTCTGTCCGTGCCAGTAATTAACACCATTGCGTAATGCAGCGTATCGAAGCCTAAATAGTGCTGCTCCATATCCCAAACTGGGCAGACAGTGGGCGGCCGCCGACGGGCTCAAGCGCCAACCATTAAAAGAACTTTCCTTTCCCTCCCCCCCACTCGACTTTGTTGCAAGTGCATTTCCCTCTGTGAATGTGAAAGTTCCGCTAGGCAGTCGGCTTTTCTGGGTGCCGGGTGGCGAGGGGTCATGTTCGGAGGTGCTAAAATGCCTAAGCTCTGATTGTCGGGTAAGCGGGTGCGCTTAAAATGTCAAGTGTCAAACTTGCAAGAAACCCGACCAGGCCAGCGTCTGGTTGATGGGATTCGAAGGGATTATCTGGCAACCCCACCACCACCACTGGAAGGGATTGGCTCTCATAAATTTGTTAGTGAGTCAACGAACTCTCCGCCCGGGCCACTAATCCATAAGGCTCCTTCGACAGTTGACCACCTGCAGGCTGCCTGCAACGCGCCTAGTTCCGGCGCCCAGACAAGCAAAACAAAAGAATTTCAAATTAACTAAAAAGTTCCATAAAAATCCACCCCAGGACCGCTAACGGCGAACGGTGACGGCCGCCGTGCTGCTCGGTGAAGTGGAGCGCGTTGGCCAAAGGAGTTTTTATGTCCTGCTCGCCAGCTCTCCAGGCGCGGCAGCGGCGGCTGTCAGCGCGAGGGGAGGACGCCAGGCACCGCCAGGGGATTGTCTGACAGGCAGGTGATAGTTTTCATTGCCTTTTTCCAGCGAACTGCAATCAGAAGTCGGGGGGAAATTCGCCGAGAAAGCTTTGCCCCCCAAGAGCATCATGGATTTTTCATTAAAGCCGAACATCAGTCCTCAATCTTAAAGGTAGAAACTACCAGAGGACGGGGAGACACAGGACGGGCGGCTCGACTGTCGGAAGATTCCGCTACGTGAAGCGCAAAAATGTTTAATCGATAAAATAAATGAGTTGCCTTTGCCTTTGTTGTTGTAGTTGCCAGTTTGGGTCGCCGTTGTTTTTGTTGCCATTGCTTTGGCTGTGATACAGTTGACGTTATTCTTAGGCCAAGTTTTCCCCGCTTTGGCCGGGGGGCGAAATCATAAAAAATTTCGGTATAAAACTTTATGGCCCATCCACCTCGCCGGCGTGTGTGTGTGGGGGTTTATTGAATATACAACATTCACTCAGAGACAATTTGTTTCCGTGCCAAAATTCAGTGGCCCCAAAACGATAGACTCCCTGCCCCGAGATTCGGATTGTCGATATGTCAGCCTTCAAATTAACCGACATCGGGGTTTTTTTCCGAATATTTTCGATGCGATAGGATTTATCGCGGCCACTTACTGCCCCTTGGAGTGGAGTGTCAGGGCAGCTCGTCTGCCTTTTGTTGCACAATTAATATGCAAATTAAGGCATTTAAATGTGGCCAATCCGGCCGGCCGAAATATGCAAATAATGCGTTAACAACTTAATTCGCGCCGCCGCCGTCCACTCGCGATTCATTGAAAAAAGCCGGGCCAACTACTTGCCGATTAGCTCGGGTCCTGAACTACGGCAACTCCGATTCGGATTGCCTCTCCAACTATCAATGGATCCCACAACAGCCGACCAGCCGGCGCGGAGTGGGAGTGAGAGGCGGGCGAGGCAAGGCGGCTGGCAAGGGGCACCGGTTATCTTGACAAAGCCGCACGATCGTTTTGTAGCCGTCGTGCTCGGCCGTCTGTCCGTCCGCCTCTCCTTTAGGTGGATGCGTGGTCGTTGCCGATCGGTGCGTGGCTGCCTCTGGTCAGCTACTGTGCTTTGGGTTGGTCGGTCGGTTTGTTGGCTCTGTTTGTTTTGGGTTGACAAAAATTAATGAGTTGGCTCTGTTGGTCGTCGGATTTGGGTTCGTTAAATTTAACAGCTCGACGCTTCGGTTTTCTCACCGAGTGTAAATTTATGCGTGAATTTGGCGCAGATCCATTAAGTGGTCCATAGATTAAGTGAGTTGAGTGCCCTGCCCAGTCTTGTCCTCAGTCTCTCCCTGTTCAATTGTTGTTGCTGCAGCCTCTTAAGTGGCTGCAAGTTGGGGGCCAGCAGCGGTGGCAATTTTAATTTCATGTTGCTGTTGACAGCTTCTTTTAAATGGCGCTTAACTCTTTGTTTTGGCATTCAAGCCGCTCGTCGAGTTGTTGTCGTTGTCGCTTGACATTTCGCCCCTTGTCGCATGCAAATTCAATTAATTGTGACATTTGGAACCGGCAACGCTGACAGCTCGAATTGACCCATAGCCAAAAAGATGACTCATCTCAGAGGCCTCCTAGACGGAGTGAGGCCAACGAACCAGCGCTGGCGAGTGGACCAACAAGTGGGCCTACGCGTCAAACAAACGCATCTACGACATGCACATGCACTTGAAATTGAAGCAGCAACAACAAAAGCGGCGGCAGCAATACTACAAAAATAACTGCAAAAAATGGGCCACGGAGTAAAAGTGGCGGCTTTTGTTTGTTGCTGTTGCTGTTGTTGTAATTGTTGCGTTTAGCAGCTGACGCCTACGCTGCTGGCTGGCACTGCGCTCATTTTCGGACATGAGACACGCCACTTTGCGTTTTGCCAACTGCCAAGCGGACAGACGGGCAGACGGCTAGGCAGACAGTTTACCGGACGGCAATGCTGCAGCTCACGGCACGCATACGCAATCTTGGCATGCAAAGTGCCATCCCCTGAGAGTCGGAGCGAGAGAGGGCGAGACACGCCACGCTGATGAATGAATGAATGCGAGTGCGATGTTTTGGCGCCAAATTTCCAACATGCAAAGATCAACAAACCAAAACAAAAAGCCGCCCGGCCGCTTCCGGCAACTGTGCGTATGCGTAATATTTTTGCATGCAGGCGCCGGCAAGCATGCACTGCGAGTTGCGGTAAACTCACGTGCCTCCAAGGATTGCGTGTCATTTGTTTATAAACACATCAAACGGGCGACCCACAACAGCCAAAGGTGGCGGCCGGCGGCGCCGCTGTTGCGCTTGCCCCACAGCGGCCTTTGTGTCAGTCAGGAGGTTGGCAATTCGAGGCCAGCGCATTGGAATGCATCCACGGTCGCCGGTGGGGCGGAAACATGCGTGTCCCGCCCACTGGCCTGCTTATCTTGGCATTTGATCGAATCTCTGGCGTTTAAGGGCTATGATCCGAAAATCAATGGCAACTAGCGGGCCGGGCAGCCACGCCTTGGGCGGGACTCCCCCAACGCCTGGAATTTGTGTCAGCAGACAGAGGAGCTGCTGCTTTGTAATTTCTTTAAAAGCAATTCATTTCGTAATGGGAAAAATGGAAGCGGACCAATGCCACCGAATAAAAGTGGCGAAAGAAAGCAGAAAATGGGAAAAGCCGAGCGAAATAATGAAAATGACTGGCGACCAACACCAGCTGAAGTTTTGCAAGAAATGTAACTGCCCCGCTGGCCACCTGGCAATGCAGTTATCCTTTGTTCGCTGGGATTCTATGCCATTTCTCTTGCTGCCTGTCAGCCAGACCAGCACAGAGCTATTCGCGGTAATGGCCTCTTCCCACCCATCGAAACGACTTTTTATTCGCACACAAAAGGAGCTGCGCCAGCAACCACCCGACCTTTCGGGCGTCCAGCCTGGCGGTGGTGTTTCGGAAAGTTGTTTATGAAATTCATTTTGTAACATTTTCCCAGCGCCGTCTGCAGCGGGCTTCCTTGCCCCTTTTTTTATAGATAATAAGAAAATTATACATTTTATTTGGGATCCTCCTGTCTGACCCCGCCAAAGGTATAAAGTATACACCGCAATGCCCCCAATTCGAGGACACTAATTTGCTGTTAAATTATTTATTAGCCGCTAGCCGGGGCAAGGGCAAAGTCAGCCAGCCAGGCGCTCGAGTCAGTCGATTGGTATTGACTGCTGGCTCGGCCAGGACTTTAAAGGGAAAGAAAGAAATGAGAACGTCGCTGGGAATTGCATTCCCTTGCGTCTAACGGTTTTGGAATCATTATCGTTATTCACCTTCTCCAGTTCCCCACACCTAATTGACGCATCGAAGATATGAACGGGTCTTTTTAACCCTAACAATTTTCTAAATTCCGCGATTTTTTTGTTCTTTGTTTTGCGCTTGCCAATTTTGTAATTGGCATTTTAGGCGGTCCCTTGCAATTTGCTTTTGCCTCATTTAATTAAATAAATTAACGTTTATTTGTTGTTGCCCAGCGCAAACCGATTGAAACTTCGAATTCCAAAGCGTCTCTCGCCCAGCTAATGGAACGATTAGCTTTGATTTCCAGCTCAAATTGATATAAAAACCCACGTATGCCATCGCACTAATACATGCGCACATAAAGTATTTCAGTGTGTATACTAATAAAAAGTACGGGGCACTTACCGTTACTTGGCCGCAACTAGGGCTTGTCTGGCAAGTGACAATTTGGGCAATGCATTTTATTTAGAGGGAAAACCACACGCGCATAGGGGATTTATATGCGTTTTAACTTCGCTTTGAAGTATATTTATTTATTTGAACACTTTCTTTTCCACTAAACAAAAAATATGCAAAAAAAAGCACAAGAAATGACCGACGCGGGTGACCGACATTATACACATAAACAAACCAGCGAAAACACAAAAGAATACTCATAATTCGACGGGAACGAGGTATGAAACGCGTTGCACTATTTATATATTTGTTATTTCACTTCTAACATTTAATTTTTATCAAAAATATTTAAATTCTTGCAACTTTCCAACTTTTAGTACAAATTGTCAGGGTGGTCGAGTTCCGTGCAGCAATTATCGGAATTGGCACGATCATTCGATTAATAAATTATGCAGTTTAAATTTCGGACGGAATTAATACAAACACAATTTTGTGTTTATATAATATTTAAAATTAAATTCCCTTTTTCCCTTTAGTTTTAATAACTTAAATTATTAAAATAAAATATCTCGCGATTTATCATTGCAATCGATCATTCGATTGCTTAAAAACGCATCTCTGATTAGGAAATTGCGCAGTTGGAAAAAATTATGTGCAAATTGCTTGCCGTGTTAGTTTTTGTAGATAAAAAGGCATATTTGTGTTTTATTGGACATCCTTTGGGCGTCCAACTTTCCATCTGGCCTGCCGTTGATGGCATTTTTGCATAAAAACCAAACTACCGGCTACAATTGGCCACTATTTTTTGCCATGGCCCTGCTGACACCGAACGGACGTGCCGGTGACAATTACCCAACAAAAACCGTACGGGTTTTTAAACAAGGCGACCAAGTTATCTCTGGTATGTGGAACTTGGCTTACTCTTTTTCCCCTACAGGGCAGCTCCTGTGGGTGGTTGTGGATCTCCTGGCAATTAAGTCTAATTGGGTTTTTGTGACGCCGCGGCGTCCAGTGCCCGTCCACTGCAGTCGCCGCCACTGCAGCCGCCTGGTGACGTGCGCAGCCATGCAAAAAGTTTTATAAAACGACAAAAATGTTATTGGCGGTGTCCAAAGTATAAATACACATTTTCTAGCAGTGACAAAAACGGGCGACCCAAACGGACTCGGACTTCAGCCATGAGAGTGAGTAGGACGGAGCTATGTGAAGAGGGTCGCTCATAAATTACATGAGTAATTATATTTAATTACAGCAATTAACTCTGTAATAATGTCAATGGAAACGATGAGACAAAATATGATTAAAAACAGCAACAACACCCGTCCATCCAGACCGCCGGAGATCTACAAAAATCTCAACCACTCGCCCAGCTGGTGGCCAAGCAGTGCAGCATTCCTGGCTTATCCGGGATTATGAAGTATAACTCCGTCCCCGCCGTCCTTCTGGGAGTGGCCGTCATAAATGCTGATACCTGGCTTACATATCCGTCCATTAACCGCAGGGCTTTATTGGCCACGCTTCCCGTTTGCCGTTGGAGTCCCCGAGTCTCTGGATTTACAATGGGTCTCCGGGCTGCGTGGATCCATTTGGTGCACATTTTATTACATTTAATTGGACATTTCTTTGAGCGGCAGATGAGCAGATCCCGCGCGCCGCTCGGTTCTAATTTGCAGCTGAATTAGACTGCCCAGTTGATGCGGTTTTTATGATTTGATTCGCGGAAATTATTATTTGATTCCGCTCGGCTGAGGCCGCAGATCTCCTAAGACCCCTCGTCGTTTTACGCAATTAACGGATCAAGTGGGCATGGCAAATCGCATCCCGCACCCCCGATAATCCTCCCCCTCGACCAACCAATTCCTTTTGTTGTATTCGAGTGCAATTAATAATTTTGACCTTTTTCAGTTCAGTTGTGTGGGCGCGTCAGCTGGGAGCGAGAAGGACTCAGCCCTCCCGCTCTCTGACTTTATGAAAATTGTTTTTAATACCATTTGTATTTCTGTTTCAGCTTGAAACCGCCACCAAAGGATGGCGTCACAAAGAGCAATCCATCAAAGCGGCATCGGGAGCGCCTAAACGCCGAATTGGATCTGCTGGCATCGCTACTCCCGTTCGAGCAGAACATTCTGAGCAAACTGGATCGACTGAGCATACTAAGGCTGTCCGTTAGTTATTTAAGAACCAAGAGTTATTTTCAAGGTGAGTTACGTTTCCGTAGTTTAAAGTCCTGACGTCTTCGGGCCGGGCCAGTGGGTGGGTGAGGCCGCTGCCATACGGCGCGTAACACTCTGGCCTATTAAATCGATTATGTTGGAAGGAAACGAAGGACTCCAGCCAGCAGTTAGGGGAGGGTGGCGGCAGACGCGTCAGCCGCGCTGCCAGACCCTAAACATGACTCATAAATGATTCAAAACTAATTTCAACGCCACGGCGGGTGGCTTTCTTTCTCCCACACCCACCCGCACACACACACACACGCACATGTGGCGAAAGTAGTCCTGTTGACGGATTAAAACGGGCCAAAAAGGGAAGGACCGTTCCGTTCGTTTTCTTCTTTCTTTCTCGTCTGCTTCTACATTTTCGGCGGCCTGCTCGCCAAATGAATTAAAGGTGCGCTGGCTATCCTGGCGAACAGACGCTAAAAGTGCAGGTAAATCAAATGGACGAATGTACTTTTCTCTCGGGGGTGCTACGAGAAAGGGATCTCTTGGCTGGAGAATTCAAATGAATTAGTCAGCGAGCCGAGCCGATAGACTCGATTCGGGTTGCGTTTTGATGGCTTTATTATCGGCCCGTCGGAGCATTGGCATTTGCTTTGTTTTACGACAATTTTAATTGCTTCATTTGTTTGATTACTTAAAATTGACAGAGCGGGGGCGCTCGCTGGTTCAGGAGGAAGTTCCTCTTCGCTTAATTAACTTAAAGTGCAAAAATGTTCGCAACAATGATGGAAACTGTCCACTGTCGGCCCGCAGTCGTTGCCCTTTTGCCGTCCCCTCACCGCTGACAGTTTTATGGCTCTTTGTTTTGGGCCAGGCGACCAGTCGCACACTCTCGATAGTCAATATTTTGACAATTAGCGGTCAAACGAAGTTCGGCGTTAATTGCAATCGCAAACTGCCCGGTGTCCTGCCGGAAGGCGCCACGTGGCGTGCCCCCCTCTCAATCGAGACCAGAGCAATCCGGCGGATCCGGCCGCTCTGTTTGCCGAGGTCACGCGCTGCAGTGCACACGTTCGGTTTGTTTGGCGTTCGCAGGACTTCAAATGACAGAGCAGTCGCGGTGCCCGGCACCTGGTTAATGGACCAGAACCGTTGCGGCGTGTGGCCCGGTGAGTGAGTGCTGCTGGCCCGGGTCCTGCGCCGGGGAGGGTTCCCGGGGGTTGACAAAACGGCAGCAGAGTCGCGGGGTCAATGTTAGTTTTTGTTTGGCTTTATTTGTGTGTTTGATGTTTTTCGGATATTATCGGGATCATTTAATTTACAATTAGTGGGTGTGCTGTGTGTGCGGGGGGGTGAGGTAGATTAGCCCGGAAGGCACTCGATGCGATTAAGGAAAAGAGGATGATGGAAAATCGTATAAAATTCGGATAATCCACGAAGGGGGTTTCTGGTAGTTTCGAGGACTTTCCGGGGGTTGCTGGACAGCCGGACAGACAACGGGCGGTTGACCCTGACTTGCGCAAAGAGGCCCCGCATTTGGGGGCGCTGAAAGGAAGCAAAGCAAAGCAAAACAAAACGAAAATTCTCTACACCAAAGCGCGTATCCAAAGCTGCCTTTATTTTCGCCACACACACACACACGCCCTGGGTGTGTATGTATCCCCGTGTGGGTGTCGGCCGCCGCTGTACATTAGGTAAAGCGAAAGCTCCGGACCAGCGACCAGCAAAGTGCAGGGTTTTGCGGAAAATTCTCTGCTCTCTCCGTCCCTCCGGATTCGCTCTTTCGAACTAAATAATTAAAGCAGAGCGCTAATGGCCCATTGTCTTGGCCGGGCCAAATGTCTACTGGCAGTCAGGAGTCGTTGGGCGGCGGCGGGCGCAAGTAAACGGCCATAATTGCCGGCCAAGTGCGAGCAGCGCCTTATGCCTCCCGACCATAATTGTTAAGAAGCGCAATTTGTCCATTTTTAATGGCTCCCGAGCGGGTGGGCTGGGCAATTAACGATTTGTGGTCAATCGTCTAGCGGGAGGGAGGCTGCTTTGGCAGTCTTGGGAGCAGCTCGGAGTTCCCACACCCAAGATTGCCACTCGGCCCACTTCTGATTCAAAATTCGTTAACAAATCATGTCGACATTCGGCCTGTCACATCTCCCAGTGCGGAGACGTGGGAACCGCGACAAATGAAATTTCCATGCTCTGACGAAACTCGGAGGCGGTTGGATTTCAATTTGCCAGCACCCACAGCCGTCTCCGCCGAACGGGGACAGCTAACGGCATCAAATTGTCCGACTGTCCCTCCGACCAGCTCCAAGGTCAGTTGGTCAAGTTGCTCCTCCTCCTCGGAGTGGGTGAATCTATAATGTATGTATTTATGTTATTATCCAAATTGGTCTTAAGTGTTTGGCAAACGAGCTGCCGCCGCTGTCAAGTCCACCAGGACGAAGGCCCAAGGGCGGCGGGAATTTGCCCGTAACCCATAAACATGGCAATTTTCGTACATAACTTTCGTGCGTTGCTCCAGTTTACAAGCCACAGAGTGTGCGTGTGGGGTTGCCCGGACGGTCATGCAATCATTCAGGTAGCCAGTCTGTCAGTCAGGCGATGCACTCTCGCCTACGCCTACGCGCGAGGAGCCAGCCAGCCGGCAAGGCGTCGGCAGTGTCACACCGAGAAGTGGCCGAGATTTGCGTGCATCACCTGCGGCCGTGGCCGTTCCGGACGACGTTTCCCCTGTCAGTCGACTTGAATCGATTCGCCTGATGAGTTTGGCATTTCCATGACATGTTTGCCTATGAGAATATCTCGTCCGTCTGTTTGCCGAAATGTCAAAATTTAAACTTTGCCAGGCCACCGACCGGGCGGGTTCAGTGCAATGGATTTTCCTGCAGCGTCACGGTGGTGGGATGGATTTTCCGAGCTCTCTGCGCACGCTTTTCCACGCCCCCTGGCCGATGGGTGGGGTTGGTTGTCTCGGCGCTTCTTCGCCGCCATTTTTCTGTGCATCATTCGAAACGACATCCGCCCGGCGAGATTTCATCCACCGTTGGCCGCCCGCTGGTGGTGGCAATGGCTGCCTGCCCCGGCGGTGGTGGTTGTTCCTTCCGAATCTTACGTAATTGAGGTGCCTCCGGTTCCGGGGCAAATCTGCAATAAAAACTGAGTGCCCTCTTCGCCCGGGCGAGTGGACGCGGATTTCTCTGGGCGAATTAGGTAAATGGGTTTATGCACGTACAAATTTAAATACGCACGGCCTCACATATTTTACCGCCAACAATAAAAACGAGCCCGAAATGTAAACTGAGCCTAATTAAATTATGAATAATTAGCTGGCCCCGCTCCTCGCCGAGAATCGCACGCACATGATGCAATTCGAGAAGTGTGTGGTTAGGCGGGGGGCGGGGGTGGCGGTTTCTAACCACTATTTGTTTTATCGCACTTTCGCTAAAATGAGCACTGCCCCCCTCCGGACCGAGCCACTTTTGTTAATTTGATAAAAAGCCCAGAGAGCGCCGAGATTAGCCAAGGCGACAAGCGAGCCGAGCCGACCGGGTGACCCCGCTTGACCGCAGGTCGACTGGCTTTTCACTTAGTCGGAGTTACTAATTGAATGCGTTTCGCGGGCTGAAATTGAAGCTCGGGCTGGCAGGGGTTGCTGGGGAGTCCTTGCCTGCGTAGGCATATAAATTTTTTTAATGCCGCTTGAGTTCTCTTCGGCCGTTTCCTTTTTTCTTTCTCCGTTTTTTTTCGGGTGCTGATAAAAATCATAATTTATGACATCAGCCGGCAGCGGCATATTTTATTTCGGCATAGAATATTTTATGACGAGCTTAAAACGGAGGCGTGGGCCGCCGGCCGGGGGTGTGGCTCTCAAGAGGTTGGGAAATCGGCACAGACAAATAACCCGGCGCCGAGAAACCCAGAAGCCATCAAGGTCTCCCCCCTCCCTCCTCCTCTGGCCATCTCAAGTTTGTTTGCCTGGGAATTTTCCTCAATGTATATAATGTATTTTAACTTTATTGTTTTATCCTTTATATAGTCAGGCAGTGGGCGGGGGCAGAGAAAGTTGCTATCGTTTATCGCACATAAATCCATTTTTGTGACAAATTTATTATAAAACCCGAGGCGCATACCAAGAACCCAGGAACGAACCGAAAATGGCCGCCAAGGACGTGGAGGGTTGGCGGATCGGCGGGCCATACATAATGTCAGGGGGGGCGGGGGGTGCCAGGCAGTCACCCAAATGGCAGGCTTCTCATAAAATATTACAATGACACCATAAACAATTTTTAGTGCCGCTTTCTCTCGCCCGCCGCCGCTCGCCGCAGGACGATTGCTGTAAATATTTATTGCATTTGTATTTGTGATATTCCCCGACTTCAAGCGTATTGGATTTTTATGAAGTTGCCATGGGTCACCAAAGCAGTTGAGCGAGTTATTTATGAGCCGCCCCCGCCCCTGGCATTTACAGCCGAAAAGCAAATGCAGACATTTAATTTTAAGTTATCGAAGTATTTAACGATCTAAAATCTGTCCTTTTGTCCTTGCAGTTGTTATGCATAAGGATAAGGAGGAGAACGGCGTGCTGCCGCACATCCACGCCCACGACGGCTACAGGACGCGCGAGCTGGGCGCCTTCGAGCACGGCCTCCTCGACGGTGATATGTTCCTCCAGGTAAGTGCCCAATCCCTCGTCATCCGTCATCTGATAACTGCCCTCCCGTGAAGTGATAATGATGTTATAGATTCCCTGATTGACACGCAATCGCCGGTCGGTCGAAATAGTTCAATAATTCGCTGCAATTAGTCGGTGTCTGGTTGTCGGGCGAATTGATTAATGTAATTGAGACGCGGACATGTGTTTTGTTCTCGCCGTGTGTGATTAATTTGATTGACCCACCGGCCGGCCAAGTGTCGTTGGTGTTGGCCGCGATTTGTGCCGAGTGCAGCTGCCGAAATTATGCAGCCCGCAATTAAAGTGTCCGCACCGGCGGCCGCCACTTCCACTGTCACTTCCACAAGTTGCATGCCGAGGCGGCATAAAGGCGGACCTCCTTGCCGCTCAAATGTATGCACTTGTCACAACCACTGACACTTTAATTTAATGCACACATAGCTCACCAGCCAGACACACACACACCCATACACACGCAGTTGTGCAACGAGCGCGCCTTATGCATTTTTTGGTCGTCCACAGTTGCACTGCCTGCATTGCTTATACGCAGGGTCGGTTGGCTGGGCCGCTTTCTTTCCCAAAAAAAGGAAATGCAAAAGTTTTTTCGCAAGGGCGGCGGTACCGGCGACCTCGGCTAATTGTCGAGCTGCACAATTGTGCATTTCCGTGCATATTTTCCGCCAGCTCCCCCCCTGCGGCCCTGCGAGTGTCTGAACATTTAATACCTTTGGTATTTGTTACCTGTTGCCGGCGGTTTCAATTGCTCCTGAAGTTTGACTTCTGCGGCTCCTTCAGCCGCTGCTCCTGTGTTTATTGTGGGTCACATATTATCATTAGAAAATGGCGTTTTGTCACGCAGCGCATTGCAGTCCGGGGCGGTCCCTTAAAAGACGAGAGAAGCAACAGTTTGCGTTGGAAGAGCTCGAATTGACCGGCTACGCGGCGTATGCTTTCTCTGTCGGCTTATTAAGCAATCAAGCCGACAATATTGCCCGCAAATTGGCCAGTTTTGCCAGAAGACTTGACTCCGGGTTAACTGGCGGCTTAGAAATCTGGCGTCAGCCATCTCTGTAAATGCCGAGGAAATTGTAAAATAATAGCCGCCAACTTATCAAATCAGAAACACAAAAAACTCTCCTCCAAAAAAAACTAACAAACTCAGTCGGATTTAAAAAACGTATCTCTGCTCGTTTGAGCCGCGTTATTAAAATCGCATTAGAAGTCGCCGGCGAATGGCCGGCGGACACAGCAACCCGCGGAGGAAGGCACGGCCAGGAAAGGAGCGATCAGACTTTCTTTTCTGGCCGGGGTTGGGGAAAGGTAATTGATCCGCCCGGAGTTCTGTCTAGGAAGGGAGCTACTGTGCGTTGAGCCCGAGATGCCGCCCTGATGACATTTCGCATCCTTGATCGGATGAGGACCTGCTCAACGGGTTGTTGATGCATTTTAAATGATGACGCCACTTGCTTTTGATGCCAGTTAATGCCGAGTTCGAGTTATTTTTCTTGCCGCAGCGGCCCCACGGCCGACTCTGTAATTAGCAGGAATCGCAGACATTTGTCTCGGCCTGCAACTGGCCCGCCAGTGGGGCCGACGCTTCTGCAAATTGATACTTAAATACGCCAGTATTAATTATGAACTCTTGGCGTATTTTCTTTATTATTAATTACCACTGCAGTCACACTGACCGCCCTAATGGGACGCCCCAAGAATTTGTCAGTCCACTCGCATTTCACACGTTCACGCAACGTCCGTCCGCCAGTCTCTCGACTTCATTGCGGATCTCGAATCGCCTGAGCTCGGCCTATTAGCAGGGAATAAAAACCGTTTTAACTGCCATATAAAACAATAATTCCGCCAGCCATCAAACAACAAATAACGAATTTCTAAGTCTTTTTGGGTTCTCAAGTTGACAAATCTCGTAGAGGGAAACTGGACAAGTGTCCAGCCGATGGCGGATCAGTGTTGTGGGAACTTCAACCAGGCAAAGCAAATGTCCTACGGCCTGGATCGCTGCTCTGGCGTTGCTCTGTCCCTGGCTTTGGCGATCGGTGGGTTTTCAAGCCGAAAGATCTCAAATTAAAAATGTCCTACGGCCTGGATCGCTGCTCTGTCTCTGGCATTGGCGATCGGTCCAAAGATCTCAAATTAAAAGTATAAAAAGAAATCAAAATCCCCGTCATAAGAAGAGAAGAAGTCTTGAATTTGGATTCACCGTTTTAGTTGAAACTCATTGAATTAATTGCAAGCCATTTCCTGGTTGGGTTTGATGTGGAGTGCTGGGCCGTCTCAGCCGCCGTCGCTTGGCTTGAAATGAGCAACTTAAGCGCTGATTACGTCTGAGCCGCAAGTTAGCGCCGTCGCCGCCTGGCCAGGGCCCCGGGGCTGTCCGCGGTCCGCTGCTCCACGTCCCATTCATGCCCATATCCATATCATCTGGCTGGCCGCCCTAAGCCAAAGGGAGACGGGGAGATGATGGATTAATCCATTCAGAGAATATGGACAACCGGTGGCTACTGTAATTACGGCCCGTCCCGCCGGCGGTGGCTCCGATTCGGTGGTCGGATTCTAAGTCCGCCGTCTATCGATTTTTGTGTTTTTCTTAAATTCAGCCACATAATTTGGTACTTGTGGTGGGCATACGACGCCTGCGCTCCTCGTCCATTTCTATGGCTTGTCAATTTGACAGTTGCGTTACCAACCGCCCAACTGTCCAGCTGTCCCGCCGGACCGGTCCGGGCGCCTCCTCAGCTGCTCGCTGACCGCCAACATTTAATTCGTAGTTTTGATTTAATTCCCTCCCCGCTCATGCGCTCTTTTTTCTCTCCTTTGCTTTCAGGCTCTAAATGGATTTCTAATGATACTGACATGCGAAGGCGAAGTCTTCTTCGCCACGCACAGCATCGAGAGCTATTTGGGTTTTCATCAGGTAAGTGGCCCGGCCTGCCCCGGCGGTGTACGAAATTCTTTTGATTGATTTTAATTGCCGGTCGGGTTTGTTTTTTTATGAATGAAATGTGAAAAAGACTCGCAGGTCAGCGGTGGACCGAAAGGTCAAAGTACAGTTGGGCAGGGGGCAGCTTTGATCGTAAATAAAATCCAGATCAGTGGGGCAAGTGGCGCAATTGGCCAGGCGAAGAGGAGCGATGGCCAGTCAATGAACACAACCAACACGTTGGGGGCTGCACCGTCCGTCTGTCTGTGGATGCTGGGCCTGTTTACCTAGTTTATTGTTAGCTTTTCCCTCTCCATGGCTGGGGGTTTAATTTAGTTGCAAATGTACAAAGCGGCACTTGGCACGCCCAATTTGGCAGCTCAATTAAAATCGGGGGACCGCTTCTGATTCACCAACAGAGCCAGCGATTTGAGCGCAATTTGTATGCCTTGTTGGTTTTTCTCTGCAATTGTGGAGATCCAGAGAGAATGGAACAAACATGGGAGCAGAAGGGCTGCCAGGAGGGACCGCGGGCAGACAGCGCCCCACGGAGCATCGACCCACCGCTTGCCTGAATTTATGTCTTAATTTTGCCCTCGTCCCGCCCGCCCGCCACCTGTTCGGCCAGCCAGCCAGCCGATGCCGGGTATATGGGGCGATGCTAAGCCGCGTTTTCAATTTGCTCGCGATTTGATTTATTGCCAATACCGAAAACAAACCCCGAGCATAAAGCGAAATCGTTGCGGGCTCAACGACTGCCGAATGTCCTGCCTCACACAATGGAAAATCGATCCAACCGTTTCGTATTCTTGCCTCTTTGCAGTCTGACATTGTGCACCAGTCGGTTTACGAACTAGTCCACTCGGAGGACCGCGAGGAGCTGCAGCGCCAGCTGCTGTGGAACAGCTTCCTGCCCGCAGACATGTCCAGCATGCAGCTGGCGGAGACTCTGGCGCCGGACAAGGCCCTCTACCTGGAGCGCAGCTTCACGGTGCGCTTTCGCTGCCTGCTGGACAACACGTCGGGGTTCCTGAGGCTCGACATACGCGGACGGATTAAAATCTTGCATGGCCAGAACCGCAAGACAGAGGAGCCGCCGCTGGCGCTCTTTGCCTACTGCACGCCTTTCGGGCCGCCCAGCCTCCTCGAAATTCCCCACAAGGAGAACATGTTCAAGTCGAAGCACAAGCTGGACTTCTCCTTGGTGTCGATGGACCAGCGGGGCAAGCATATCCTGGGGTATGCCGACGCCGAGCTCGTCAACATGGGCGGCTACGACCTCGTCCACTACGACGATCTGGCCTACGTGGCGAGTGCCCATCAAGAGCGTAAGTAGGCCCTGGAATCCGTTTAAAGGCTTAGAATTCATTACTCTCTGCTTGCAGTGCTGAAGACGGGGGCCTCGGGGATGATAGCCTATCGCTACCAGAAGAAGGACGGCGAGTGGCAGTGGCTGCAGACGAGCTCGCGGCTCGTGTACAAGAACTCGAAGCCGGACTTTGTGATCTGCACGCACCGCCAGCTGATGGACGAGGAGGGCCACGATCTGCTGGGCAAGCGGACGATGGACTTCAAGGTCAGCTACCTGGACACAGGCCTGGCCTCGACCTACTTCTCTGAGGCCGACCAGTTGGTGGTGCCGCCCAGCTCTTCACCCAACTCGCTGCCGCCGCCGGTCACGCCCACGCGCCCCAATCGACGCTACAAAACGCAGCTCAGGGACTTCCTTTCCACCTGCCGCAGCAAGCGCAAACTGCAGACCCAGCAGCAGCAGCAGTCGCAGCAGTCCTCGCCCCTGGGCCAGGTCAACTCGCCGGCCCCCTCGGTGGTCGAATATCTGCCGGATCCCGCGGCTGCCGTGGCCGCTGCCTACTCCAATCTGAATCCCATGTACACAGCCTCGCCATATGCCGCTGCGGCAGACAATCTCTACATGGGCACGTCGGTGCACTCGAGCAATGCCTTCTATCCTGTGACCGAGAACCTTTTCCACCAGTACCGGCTGCAGGGCGCCGTCGGGGGCTACTACACGGACTACCACCACTCGGGCTCGGCCGCCTCGGCCTATGTGACCAACGGATTTCTGTCCTACGACGGCTACGCCATTGCCTCGAAGGCCGAGGACAAGTGGCAGGAGACGGGGAAGTACTACAGTGGCTACAGCAGTGGCTACGGCAGTCCCACGTCCACACCTCAGGTGAGTGCAAGGGAGTTTGACTGGCGAACTGATTAATGAGATGCATTTGGTGGCAGGTTCCCTTGAAAACGCCAAAGTCTTCGCCGCAAGTGATGGAGGTGATTTCGTGCTCGTCGGATGGACCCTCGCCAGTGGGGCATGCCGGGCCCAATGGAGTGCCAAGCGTCACGCCCAACGGCAGCGGCATAGCGCCCAAGGTGGAGCAGCTGGCCTCAGCCGATCCGTACGAGCGCCAGACGGTGCTCATGTGGGGCACCGCCCATTCCAGTGGAGTTCCACTCAACAACATGCAGGGCGGTGGGGGTCGCGGCGGAGCTACTTCCCCCCAGCGCACCACGCCCCTGGCCAACGGGCTGAGCTACAACAACAACAACAACGAGCACGACTCGGTGACGGGAGTGGCCAGCAAATGGAACGGCACCAAGGAGGTGGCCAGCAAGTCGCCCGACAGCTATCAGCTGCAGCATGACGACTCGGGTCTCTACTCGACCTCCTCGCACACCACCTCGCCGCAGCAGCCCCAGCAGCAGCAGCAGCCGCGCGGATCGGCCACCAATGTTAGCGTGAATTCTGTTAATCCGGAGCACCAGGCGGCCGCGGTAGTGCAGCCGCCGCCGGCGCCAACACAACAAACGCACTTGGCACAGCACCAGCAAATGCAGCTGAATTGTGCGGCTCAGCAGCAACAGCAACAACAACAGCAGCAGCAACAACAGCAGCAGCAGCAGACGCACAGCAGCAACCACTTGCATTCCCACCCGCATACGCATACGCATTCCCATCATACGCATCACCACCACCAGCACAGCGCGGCCCAGCCACAGGCGACCGAAGCCACCGCTGCGGCCGCCACGCACGCCCATCACCCACACGCCCACCACCACGGCAGCGAGGTATGGACGCCAGCATCCTATTCGCAGTACTCGCAGTATTTCACCTATCACCACCACCACCACCCACATCACCACGCCCACGCCCCGCCCCCCTCGGCGGCGGCCGGGCCAGCAGCGGTGGCTCCGTCGCCCCAGCACCCACTTGCCGTAGCCGTAGCCAGCCGTCGGCGGCCCTACTCAAATGCCTACCAATAGAACGCACAGTAGCCTCAGCACCCAAGCAACTCTCACCCTCCGCACTCACTGAACCACACCGCACCACCAAGTGCCCGCTTGCCTACTAACCAAACCGATCCTTCCCAGATCATCCTTACCAGTCAACTGCAGCAGCAGCAGCACCAGCAGCAGGTCTACCCGCTGCACCAAATAGCAGGCAGCGGGTCGCCGCCGAGGTGCCGCTCGCCGTCAGGCCAATTGCCGGCCATGGCCAGCCTGCTCAATGGCGGCCTCGGGCGTCCGGAAGTGGTGTCGCCCTACCAGCAACTGGCCATTGTCTCGGCCACGGCCGCCCCGCTGCTCATTTGCGCCGACGAGGCCGCGGGGCTGCTCAGCCAAGAGCCGCCCACGGTAGTGGGAGGTCGTCGGAAAGCTGGCAAGTTGCAGCAGCAGGCGCCGCTTTATCAGCAACACCACAACCATCAGCAGCAGCAGCAGCAACACCACCAGCAGCAACTGCAGCAGCAGCAATCACATCTTCTCTATCCAACAATCACGGCGCACACAGCGCTGGCCTATGCCTCGCCGCCGAATGCGGCCTACTTGACGGTCGGCAGCGTCGACCAGCACGGCGACGGCAGTCCGCTGCTCTCGTTCTCGGAGGTCACCAACACGCTGCTTAACCAATAGGCCTGGACGGACCGGCCGCCTCTTTCCGACCATGTTGCCAAAATGTGGACTACTTTATCTTCCAAGCCCCGGCACCCGGCGCCCCCGCGCTCCACTTAACCAGCATCGAAAGTAATCTCAATGTAAAAAGTATTATTTACACAATCCGCAAGCTCGTATAGAAAGCACAAAACGAAGACATATTAATCCAAAGACAAAGCTGTTGCATCCTGACGCCTGCTACTCTCACTCCCTGTGGCCTGCCTGCTGCTGTCGACACAAGAAACAGACATAGTTATATTTATTTTTCTGTGATAATTTATATAATTACCAAGAGCAGCAAACCGTTCTCAAGACAGCCCGACTTCCGTAGATCGAATCGAGACAAATCCATCAGTAAGCCAGCACAAACCGAAGAGCGGAACCGTAAGTTGCTCTCCCTCTTCAAGTTCATTGTCAGTTGTAGTTCAGCCAAAGATAACTAATTTACTTAAACTACTTCCTTATGTACGTGTGCGTGTGTGTGTGTGTGTAGGATGCTCCATGCAATCAATCAGTCTCTCGACTCGAGATCCGTGCTTGAATTCAAATCAACGTAATCTTCTCATGATTCCTAAACAACCATTTAGTCGATAAGGTTTTTTAGATCAATAACGCGAGAAATCTTGAAAAGGCTTAGCGAGTCTTTTTCTTCAAATTCTAGTCGCCCCCCGCTCCCAAAATTCTCCCCGCATAACAAATGATAATTAGAGAAAACGTAATTCGAATACGGAGCAGTCGACTCCTTCTTATGTTTACAATAAAGAGAGCTCTCTTATTTATGATCTACGATGATAAAAGTACCTTCGTCGCAATGAATATTAATGTCCGACCCGCGCGGCTCTCCGATAAATACAACTACAAATATATTGAATTTAACGTACAGAATGCTATCCGAAGGTTAAATACACTCAACAAAGAATAATAAAACGATAATTAAGTGTGATGGGACGCGAGAATGACGGATGATCGAAGAACAGCCCCCGCCGGCCGTTCTACTTCTGCTGGACCTTCGTGAGTATGAGGCGCTCGTACTGGTTGAGCTGCTCATAGAACATGGGGAAGTGTTTGTCCTGCGAGAAGTTAATCAAGAACTTTTGCAGATGCTCGCGTATGTCCCCGTCGAACTTGTGCTCTTTCAGCAAGTCCTGCAGGTCCTCCTCGGCGTTGTCGTCCTCCACCTCGAACAGCAAGTCCGACACGTAGCGCGGCTTGGACGGGTTGCCTGGGGCGCCGTCGGCCTCGTTCTCGCTGTCCGTGGTCGCATCGTCGTCGATGCCCTCGTTGAACACCTCGTACTCGGATATGAGGACCTTGAATATCTTCACCAGCACTGGAATCTCCTCCCACTTCTGCGAGGCCGCCGCCTGGGACCGCGTGCGCCGGGTGTTGTCGCCGCCGCCAGCATCCACCAGCTCCTTGTAGACCATCGGCGCCAGGTAGTTGTCCGGGGCCGTGATGCCGTATTCGAAGAGCTTGCAGAGGGCCAACGTGGTGACCTTGCGCTCGTAGGCCCCGAAGAAAGAGTTCTGCCGGGACAGCCAGTTGGTCAGGACAAACATCATGGCAGGCTCGCCGGTGGGCCCGGGCACAGTGCTCAGAAAGTGCAGCACGGCCTCCATCTGGGTGAGGAAGAGGTGGGCAAAGATTACCACCAGGCTCATGACCACCTTGAGGCACTCGACCAGCTGCATTTTGCTTATCACGGCCTTCAGCAGCATGTCGACGTTCTGGCCCAGCATGTTGCCCATTTTGGTGATGACCGTGATGACCAGGCGGCCGATTTGGCCGGCCGTCATCTCGCTGTTCATGGGATTGAGCAGCACCGTGGCCACCTGCATGACGTAGTTCATGCCCTCGCCGTTTTTGTAGCCGCACACCTGCTCCGGCGAGGCGTTGATGAAGCTGCGCAGGCACTCGCCGCCGGCCACCATCACCGTGTGGTCGTCGGTCTGGAGCACGCAGTTGATCAGCGCTGGGAATGCGGTCTCTATCAGCGTGTCCGGCAGCGGGGGCTGAGTGTACCTCACGATTGTGGTAAGCACATCCAAGGCGATGTCTTGTTTCTCACTACAGGCGCGGTCGCCTCGCAGGGCCAGAATGCTCACGATTGTGGGGATGAACTTCTCCTGCAAGGGGCCCAGGCATTGCTTGCATTGGCACAAAGCCTTGATCAGATCCTGCACGGTTTCCAGCACGTACGGGTCCTCGGCATACTTGAGGAACACGGCAATGGCCAAGGGCGTCACCTTCGTCTGCGCAGCGTAGGCGAAGTCGTCGTTGAACTGCGGAGAGAGCAACGGTTAAGCAGAATTAAGGGACAGACGGTGGAGTCCTCCTTACCTTAATCATGCTGGTGAGGGCCTCCATGAGGAGCGACAGAACTGTGGCCTTGCAGCCCGGCACCAGCGTCATGATGCCGTCTAGGAAGCCGCCCAGTTTGGACACCAGAAGCGTGCGCTTCTCGCCCTCCACGGATTCGTTGGCCTCCAGGAAGCCGCTGAGGGCGCGCACGGCAGTGATGCGTAGGATGTGCGACTTGTCAGGGGACAAGCTGCACATGGTCACGTCCAGGATCTCGGCCAGCATTTGCGGGTTGTACAAATCCGACTTGGAGTAGGTGCTCAAGGTCCACAGGGCGCGGCCCACCAGGTGGGGCGATTCGTGGTGCACCAGCAGATTGCGCACGATGGTTAAGTAGTTGAGTAGATCGAACTTGGAGTCTCCCTCGAGGATGATGTCGCGGAAGCTGTGGACGGCGTCCATGCAGGCCTCCTGGATCTTCCACCAGTTGGGATTGCCTGCGGCCTTCTCGGCCTCGGCCACGCTGAAGTGACGCCCCAAAGCCTCCTGAAGGGGCTGAATGGCCTTCACCCCGAACTCGTCGTTGAGGGCCTTTCAGTTGGAACATTAAGATGAGCGAAAGGTAGAAGAGAAGATGGGGAGACACTTACCACGAGGACGTCCAGGCCGCTCATGCGGACCGTCAACTCGACGCCGCCGTTGTCTTCGTCCTCGACGAATTTCTCGGGGTCCTCTTGCCAGTCTTCCAGCTGCTCCTCCGGCAGCTGAATGTACACGATCATGATGTAAATTAAGTCGGACAGGACGCTCTTAATGCTGCCGCGCAGCTTGCACGTGGCCACGCAATTGATGAACTCCAGGATCTGAATGATCAGCGCCTGGAAGTTCGTCTGTTCGTCGTCGTCTTCGCTCTCGCCACAGACCAGAGGACTGGGCTCGGTCTTGTTCACAGACACCTTCACGTACATGTCCGCGATTTGGGTCAGCAGTTGCCAGATTATCGGCAGAATGCGGTCCATGAACGGAGTTATATAGCTCGGCATTTCGGTGACCAGGTAAGTGAAAACTGTAAAACAAATTACAATAAGAAACAAGAGGAAAGGAAGGAAACGATCATCGCACCTTTGATGATTTCCGAGCGCAGGAGGAAGTTGGATCCCGTGCCGCTGTTCATGCTGAGATAGTGCATCAGTTTGTCCATGAAATTCGACAGAATGGAGTTCATCATGATGCCCTGCTCCTCCTTATGGGTGATCAGTGTGGAGATGGAGGAGAACAGCGGCTTCAGGATGCGAATGGCGGAGACGCGTGTCTTGATGGTGTAGTTCTGTTCGGAGTCGAAGATCCGATAGACCTCGGGTATGATGACCGGGCCGAGCTTCTTGATTTGCTCCACATCGTAGGAGAAATCCTGCAGCACCTGCATGGCCCCATGAATGGAGTCTTCGTTGCCGCTCAAGCACTTTACGATTATATCGAAGAGTTCGGCCCACACGTTGGGATAGTCTGTGGCAGCTATTGTTGATATAGTGCGAGCTACGGAGGAGCGAATCTTGGAGTTCGGATCGTACAGCCCGTTGGGCAGAATGTTCCTTATCGTGCGCTTGGCCTGCTCGTTGGCGACGGCCACAGAGTTGCCCTGGTCGTCCCAGTGGTTCTCTACGTAGCGCGTTAGCATGATTATGGCGATTTGCCGCAAGGGCAGCTCATGGGACTGGTTCATTATAATCTCCGACAAATAGACTCCATAGCCTGCAACAAATAAAAACACGTGAGTGAGAATTGCAGCATGTGCGCGCCAAAAAAGCGTTACCTTCTGTGTATTGCAGCTGCTTTATGCGCGTCTCAGCCTGTTTGAGGATTCTGATATCCGAGCTAAGCAAGCTCTGCAGCTCCTCGATGATGGCGAGTTTCACCGAATCGGCGTCGTTTTGAAATTGCAGCGACATATTCAACTACACGCGAATTTGCGACTACAAGTGATTGAGATTTGCAATTGCGGCCAATTGTGCGGAGATGCCAACTCGTGCCGAACATTTGGTAGAGTTGCCTAGCTTCACGAGGGTTTGATACAGCAACCGAGCTAAAAGAAATTAGTTTATATCAACAAATACCGGATTTTTTTGGCTGTCCGGTGAATAAATCGTCAAGCCCTGAAAACCAACAATTATTAAAAAATCGACGGCACGCCCGATTGGCCACCTCGTGGTTGGCAGGCTGGCCACTTTTGACGCCAGTTGACAGTCCCCCGCAAAAGTGAAGCCGTGAATCAACCAGAAAGATATTAAAAAGTATTGTTAAATTTAAACAAAATGACGGGCATTATGGACACGATAGACATGCCCAAGCTGCCCGAAAACCAAAAGACTTTCGCCGGAATACCTGAGGCCGTGTTTCTTGTAAGTTAAGAGCGTCTGAAATTCCATCTGGCCACTGCAACTGCACGTTGCAACCTAACCTCAAAAAAGAAAATCAATATAATTTATTAATTTAGGATGAAATTGATACGTTTATGGAGCAGCCAGACAACGACAATTGCGAGAAAGTACTGCAGCGCTTCGATGAACAATACGGCAAGTACAGATTTATGGCCTATAACTTGGAGTCGCGGCGCCACAAGCTGAAATCACAGATCCCCGACTTGGAGCGCTCCCTGGAAATGGTGAATGTGCTGCGCAATGAACACGAGGAACGCGAAACGCAATTCCTCTTAAGCGACCAAGTGTTCATTAAAACTCTGGTGCCACCCACGAAAACAGTGTACCTCTGGCTGGGGGCCAGCGTCATGCTCGAATATCCACTGGACGAGGCCGAATCGCTTCTAAAGCAAAATATAACCTCTGCTGTGAGCAACCTGAAATCCGTGGAACACGACCAGGACTTTTTGCGGTGAGTGCGCGGCAATCAAAGGTACACGGGGCTCTTTTCAAATTAATCCTTTTCATTGCAGGGATCAAATCACAACCACCGAGGTAAATATGGCTCGAGTTTACAATTGGGGAGTTAAAAAACGCCAAGCCGCGGCCAAAACTACGTCTGCCAGTTCCTCATAATTGGTCGGATGTTAGTTGATCAAATACGCGAAGCAATGAAAGTGGGCTTGCCTCACAGAAATTTGTATTTATTTTATTTTAATTTTGGTTCACTAATTTACTCGTAACCATTTTATTTTTGTCGCCGCTTATTTTGTAGGACACACAGATCCAATCTAATCCATACTACGATCTTAAAAATAAAATCAACACACGCTTAAAAGCAATCACCTCACACATGGGAACTGCTTCCCCCGCAGTTGTTGCTCACGGACCCCAAAGTCTTGGACCGGCAGCCGCAACTATTCCCACTTCTTGGTGTGGTTAATGTAGTCGCCATCGGGACTGTCATAGTTCTTAATGGCAGGAGTAAAAACCGGGCCGTTGAAACAAACTGGCAGCAGATTCAAGTCCACTTCTACTGCTGCCAGATAAAGTTCTTCCGATTCGAGACGAAGCTCTTCAAGGGCTTTGGCCTGGGACTGCACCAGTCGATCAATAATTTGATAGTCAGCCATTTTTTCATCACGCTTATAACGAGCCCACAGCTTCCTCAGTTTTGCACGTTGTTCCAGCTCCTCGACACCCAACGAAGGCAGCTTGCGCTCCCGCTTTCTGAGGGTAAGTCGAAATTTACTTTTTCTATCAAATCGAAATGGGATTCGTGGGCTTACGATTTCTCATCAATGAGTTCGATGGGCACTTCCAATTCCTCTACGGGCTTCAACTGTCGCGCGTTTTTCTCGAGTCGGCGAATTTGCTTCTCCAGTTTCTTCTTGCGCCGGTCCTCACGTTGTTTAATGATTTGTGGGTCCAGCTTCTTCTTCTTCTTCAGGGGCTCCGCGCACAAAATCGGCGTCGTGTGCAGCCGCCGGGCCGTCCCCTGTAAAGTCAGCCTGTGTCGCAGGTTAAATACGATTCAGTCAGTAATTTGGGATGCTTAGAAAATTTCTTACCGGGCAATCGCGCTTATTAGAGACATTTCTGCTGAAATTCTACCCAGTTCCGTGCGCGTTTGTGTGGGTTTGCGTAACAGCTGGCAGGGGATGGCCACTTGGCTCACAATTTAATCGAGTTTAGCTCGATATACCAGTGAATCATTCAATATTTCGATTTATATTTCTCAAAATTGAATAAAAGGGGGTTCACAGCCACAGAAACTATTGCCTGTCGTGGTACATAGGTGGCGCTAAAATACCACTTTTAGGGGAAAAACTCCGAACGACTATCTGATGTTGGGAATTATTGTTTGGGGAGTACTTGAATGTTTTTTCATATTTTATGGGGAGAGAACCTTTTCTCTACATTTCTAAATTTAGAAATCGTGTTGCTTTGCCATCTGGATTTCGGGCAGCTACTTTTTCGAATCTATTCGCTTTTATTACTTTTCCTCCTATTCTCGACTATTTGTTTTGCTTCAAAAGCAAGCACCAAAAAGAATATTTACAGAATATTCTCCGAGCGGTGATTTTAGCCCCTGTGAAAATTGGGACGAACTATTGGGACGAGACTAGGTGTGGTCTTTTATTTAGCAAGCAGTCAAACAGTGAAACAGTTGCCCATATTGACAATAGATGGCGTTAAAATACGACTTTAAGGGGAAAAACTCGAACCCTCTAACTTGGGAATGGTTGGTCGGGGAGTCTTTATATATTTATCTTATGGGGAGAGAGCCTGTTTTCTATTTTCATAAAAGAAACATGGCCCTATAGTCAAACTTAAATCAATTTTATAAAGCTCGAAATCTTCTTGCTTTGGCTTCTGGATTTCATGCAGCTAAATTTTTTATTCTAGTTGCTTTTTATGACTTTGAGTCAGTGAAAAAGTTGCCTATCTTGACAATAGATGGCGTTAAAATACCTCTATGAGGGGAAAAACCTCGGAACTACTCTCTAACTTGGGGAATGGTTGGTAGGGCAGTCTTTATATTTATATTTTATGGGGAGACCTTGCTGTCTAATTCGCTAAATGAAACATGACTTTATAGTCAAATTTAAATCAATATTATAAAGCTCGAAATCGTGTTGTTTTGGCTTCTGGACTTCGTGCAGCTAATTTTTATAATCTAGTTGCTTTTTATGACTTTCAATCAGGGAAACAGTTGCCTATCTTAAAAATAGATGGCGCCAAGGTACCACTATAAGGGGAAAAATCTCGAACTCTCTAACTTGGGAATGGTTGGTCGGGTCGGTTGTCTAATTCGCAAAATGAAACATGATGCTATAGTCAAATTTCAATCAATATTATAAAGCTCAGGATCTTGTTCCTTTGTCATTTGGATTTCGGGCAGCTAGTTCTTCGTATCTAGTCGCTCTTTAAGACTTTTCGTCCTTTTTTCGACTCTTTTGCACGGTAGAAACCCCTTTTCTCCGAGCTTCAGCCCCCTGAAAATTAGAACCATTGAGACAAGACCAGGAGTAATTTTGTTTTACTATTTTTATACGATTTTAAAACTTTATTTTCAAGATGGAAATAAACAATATACTTTTGATGTTTTTCTGGTAAATTTTACATAATTTTCAATAAAATAGGTAGAATATTTTTTTATGCGATTAAAAATGCCATATTATAGTTTAGTTTACTCGTTTTGGTTTCGCATTTATGAATGCGCATTTAGTTTATTTTCACAACTAATTAGATCTGCTTATATGTCAAATACGATTTATATTTTGAGCAAAATTGTTTTTTCTTTTCAACACAAAATTTAAACACACTTAGCATTAAATTTAGTTCACGCGAAATCTTCATTTTTGTTTCGTTTTTACAAACTTCTCCAAACAGGTGTTGTTTCTTTTTTCTTAACGGCCAGACAATCTTTTCGAAATTTCCAAAATCTTTTTACCATCAAAAACAAAGAATATCAAATTCATACTTTGTATATTTTTCATGATGACAAAACAAAACATATTAAAATGGCTTTTCCTTTTATTGGCTGTGAATACAATATGTTTTATGTTATTTTGGTTTTGTTGTTCGGAACGTATTAGTAGTATATAAAGTTATTATATCTTACTACAGATATAATGAGTGGTGAAATTTCAGATTTTCCTTTTGACTTTGGCTTAATTTGCTTACGATTTTCTTCTTGTGTGTTACATTCATAAATATTGTGGTAAATAGTAGGGCGTGTTCTGTTTTCGTTTCTGGGTTTCTGTTTCTGTTTCTGTTTGCCTCCCTTTGGGTGGGGGAGTGGCAAGAGTGGTGTTCGGAGGAGAGAGGGGTATGTTCTATTGTTATTACATATACTTATAATTTAAATATACTGTTTGCTGCTGCTTGCAATGCTGCCCTTTTACTTTGTATTTAATGGAAGGTTATATGTATGTAATATATTTGCTTTTGTGATAATTTACTCAATCGAAATCATATTCAATGGTAGTGTGAATAAAGAGTTCCTTAAATTGCCAAGTAGAAATTTCGAAAATAAAGTATTCACCGCCAGGCTTTCAATTTGTGGATTAGTTTCGCTCTTCTTTTTGTTCTCTTCTCTTCTCTTCTCTGATTACAACACAATATTTCGAGAGGTTCTTTGGAAACTTGTATACGTTTGGAATTTTAAATGGGCTGAGAAGTTTTGGTAAAAAAATTCGTAATAGGGGCGCCACTTCCAATCGCTTATTCGTTAATTACAATATAGTTATCTCTAAATTTGTTTGTACTATTTCATGGAAATGAATCCGGTCTATTGTTCATTTAACTAAAAACACTTTTTGCTTATACTTGAAAGAAAAGTTCAATTTGAATAGTCCATTGCATTGGAATTTGGAATTTGGATCTGCTGCATCGGTTGGGCCAAATGCGATGCTTCTTCTTCTTTAAAGATCGCCAATTGCACAGAATTTTTTCCCGAGATTATTTTAAATGCTAGAGGTGCGAAGCAAATCCTTTGACCACTTACACTGCTGTGGGTTTCATAGAAATCAAACATTTTCAATACCATTTATGGTTTTTTTTTTTGGATGGTTGCCTCGTAGTACTGAACGTTGGGTTCGATAATTTGGAATACAAATGCGAGAATCAAGGAATTGTGACTACAAAGTATTTTTGTCGGTCGCTTTGTTTTGAGTGTGTGCCTTCGTGAATTTATAATTTTGCTAATTTTTCTAATAACTTTTTTCTTTTTTTTTTTTGTCAACACTGTCAGAAGCATTCCAAGACGAGAACTTAGGGGATGAGGGGCTGGGGGTGGGTAAATCGAATCCTCTAAAGTAAATTAAGGACGTGCTAAAGAAAAGTATTCTCTTCGCTTTCGCTTTCGCTTCCTTCGGATCGTTTGAAAGTCTTGTTCTTCTACTCGTAGTTATACGCGTTGCCCATTGTGAACCTTACGATTTAGACACAATACACTATGCATATAGCCGCTATATAGACGTATAGGTTGCCGTATCCACATGCAATTATTTCATATACGTTATCGTTCTCCTTTCTCTGATATTTGGGTTTAGCTTAAATTTACTTGCATTACAACTAGAATCGCCTCAAAAAGCCTTGCCGTTCTTACAATCGCTTCCTTCTTCGCTTGGGTTTTCTTCTTTTTTTTTTTGGTTTTTTTTTTTTAGTGTTTTATAGAATCTTCTTTCCACCTATGGCCTAAATTATATCGTATGTAGCACACTGAATGCGTCTCGTGTGAGTGTGTCTGTGTGGGTGTGAGGGGTGTTAGCCAAAATTGTACACTTCTAGTCTAAATTAATAATTTCGTTATAATGTTTGTCTAAACCGTTGTTAATGCTTATTTTTAATGCGCTTACTTAAGTAGTCAATTTGGTGTAACACAGTCGCCGGGGTTTTCGAAAAATGCCCTCGATAGACAGGACGAAGGAAACTGTGGGTTGGCAGAGGGGGCGGGTGGGGGCTGAGAGCCGAAATCGTACGCAGGCCAAATGCGGGAGAGTCTTGGTGTTTTGCTTTTGGTTTGGTCTATTTGGAGCCCGTTTTCTTTTGCTTAGTATTTTAAATTTTTAATCTTTTTACATTTAATTTTTTTCTATACATTTTTTGTTTGTTAATTTGTTTTTTTTTCGTTTTGTTAATTACTTAAAAAATCAACAGCTTTTGTTTTCCTTTCTGTTACTTGAAGGCACTTTAGATCGGACGTTGTGGCCCCGCTTAATAAGTTGCTTCCTAACAATTTGACTTGTTATCACGTAGTTGACTGGATTCTGGATTCTTAGTGTGTGTGTGTCTGCGCAAAAACAAATAAACAACAAAAGCTTAATCGAATGTTGTTCGAAACTGGCCGAAAAATTCGTTCGAAATATTACCGAAAGATCCTCTTCGAAACTTCTTCTCGTATTTGCCCTTTGCTCTGTTTTGTTGCCATTGCCGTTGCCTTTACTTGACTTTGATTTGGTGTTGCCTTCATTTCTATGGTTCTTGAAACGGTTGTGGATGTCAGACGATGCACACGGCCCCCGGCCCTGATCTCGAACGGACTGGACTGCCGATGTGCCATTTGGTTTTATTTTCGTTTGCGAACTATCCGCATTTTGGCCTGCTACTTCTTCCGTTTAGGGGGGGAGGTGGGGAGAGAGCAGATTTGGAATACCTTGACGGGTGTTACGAACATATTCAATGGGACTGGGGGCAGGGAGTTTACACAATATTCTGGTTTAGTTACACGTACATATATATTACACATATCTAGAGGATATCAGCATAGCTTCGTTATAGGGATTAAATGTATAGAGTCGTACCAGGCAAGCTGTGCCGCTTCAGAACTGAAGTATTGACCGTGTGTGTGTTTTTTACATCTAATAATTTACAAAGGGTTCGAACTGAATGGAATTTAGTATGAAATTCAGTTTTGAGTTTCGAGTTTATTGTGAATATTTTGTTTAGGTTGTTGGTTGCCTCTTTAGTTTTCGTTTCTATGATTTGCTGGTGCTCAAACCGCCTTCCTAAAAGTTCTTATAATAAATTTTTGTGTTCTTCAATTTACGTACGTTTTGAATTTTGAGATCTGCTTTTAACACCTTTATACGTTTCTGTTTTTATACATTTTTTGTTCGTGAGCCTGGATATTCAAGTTGTCGGCGATCCTTTCTCACAGTCTTTGCGATTCGTTAAGTTCAATTTGTTCGTTTTGCTTTCCCATATTCCGGCGCCTCTGTTTGTGTTGATGTGGTGAGTTTTGGTTTAAGGCAGATTTTGAATTTATATAAATTTGCAGCTGAATGGAATCCTGGCTCATCTGCCCTGTGACTGGCCGACTGGCTGACTGACTGCTCAGACTTAACTTATTTCATAATTTTCTTGGAAATGTCTCAAAATGCTCGTTCCGGCTTTTTATAAATTTACACAATTTTCGTATTTTTAGGTGTATGTCATTTACTTTTTTTTGGTTTTTTTTTCTTTTAATTTTTATTTTTTCTTAAAGATAAGGCGCGAAGGTGCTTAAAATAAGCTTGTACTTTTTTCTTGATATTTCCAACACGTTTCGGATACACTTTCCGGGCAGATACTTTTGCTGCTGCTGTTGCACAATATCCACCCAAAAATCGGGTACCCTGCTTTACGAAATTTTGTTAGCCAAAATTTAGTAATTTTGCTTATGACTTTTGGATTTTGAATTCATACTTTTGTTTTGTTTTCTTTTATGTCTAAACTTTTTTCTTTTTCTTTTCATTTTTTGTTTTGTAAATTTGTCCTGAACTTTACACCGAGAGAGAATTATCCAAACATGGCCGAGAGTTGTAATTTTGTTTTCTTCTTTTGGTAGTTGATTTTTTTTGTCTTTGTCTTGAAATTTTTCAACGCTTTATCCGCTGCTGTTGTTGTTGTTGTTATAAAAGTACATTGTTAATGTAATTTGAATGCCTAAAGAACTTAATTCGTAATTTTTACAAGTCAATTAAACCATAGAAAAAGAACTGCGGGGAATTTCAAGTTTAAATCGAATGCTGCCTGTTATTTTTTAATATCCTCAGATTAGTTCCTAAATCTGCTTGGCAAGTGGTCGAAATGCTTGTCAATTTGTGTGTTTCCTAGCCGTTTTTATTTTACTTTCTTAATGTTTGCTCGTCTCTGCCGTGATTTGACTTTGCCAACGCTAAAAGCACCTCTCCAAGTGCCGGACACTTGCACGTACAAATCTGGTGTATTTACACGATTGCATCTATACTTTTGTTAGGCCCCGCGTAGGAACATTACCGAAATATTTATGTTAATTTTACACTTACACCTAAACAACTTGTGTGTTGGCCTGCGAAGGAAACTTCAATGACAAGCACCTGCCACTCGCGTCCCCGAAATTCGTCCCTTTCGATTCGTGTGGTCGTTTGTCGTGTGTTTTTCTTTTTTTATAATTGGTGTTAATTCTTGCTTGTACCGAAATGCACGCCAAAGTCTATGCCGAGATTTGTTCGATTTTGCTGCTCGTGTTTGTGCGAGCCGAAAGATTTGATTGATTTCATGCCGCTGCTCCTTTTCGTGCCAAACGGGCAGCGCTCTTCTTTGCTAGCCGAAAGTCTCTCTTCTCCTGTCTACCTAAGCCAAAATGTCGTCGCTCTCTAATTTGTTCACTAAAGAAATATTCAAGTAAACTCTGTATCTCAAATTCAGAAACTCGCCTCTCGTTTCTGACTCATCTGGGGGGGTCTGGAGGTTTTCTTTCCTGTTTTGATCTTATGACGAAAACTATAAGTAAGCTTGCTAATACTTTTCTGTGTGTGCGAGTGTGAGTTGTGCGTGTGTTTGCCATGGTCGGTATTGTTTTGTAGGCTATTTTGGTGTGAGTGTTTTTGATTTTGATTGGTGGAATTGATTTGCATTCTGTTGTCTTTGCTGTTGTTGTCCTGGTTTCCGATTTATCCTGTGAAAGTCTGCAGAGAATTGCGGGCTGGCTTGTTATGCAGTTCCTGTTGGCTTGTGGATGTATTTCATCTTTGTAGAAATCTGCTGATGGGTTCTCCTGGCTGGAATATACGGCTGCTCTACCGTATACAATTTTTTTTGGTGATTTTTTAATATATTTTTTTGTTTGTTTGGTTTTTGTTTTTGGCTGGTTTGATTTCGGTTTGTAGTTTTTTTTTAGTATATATTTTAAATCCTGTTTAGTGAAAATAAATAATTACGAGGACTGCTAAACTATGAGAATAAGTTTCTGCGTTTGAAGCGCTTATTTGGTTTCTTCGTTTAATAGTTTTAAATATTTATGAAATTTACTTATGCTGACTGACATTAATGTGACTGACTTGGGTGTTGTGAGTGTGTGTGGTTCATTTTTGGGGGCGTGTCAGTGTGCAAAAATTAAATCTAAAGGCGGATTTATCTGTTCTCTGTGTGTGTGTGTGTTTTGAATAAATCAAAATTTGCTTCGATTCCCTTTGCGGTTGGTGCAAATTTTGTAAACTGTAGTGATTCGTTTTGCTTCGCTTGGTTTTGTTTTTGGATTTTTGGTTCCTGCTTACAATTTATTGCATATTTGATGATTTTCATACGGTTGGTTTTTCTTTATTCTTTTTAATTGTGATATTTAAAATAGCAACTACCATTACTTTCTTATATTTTGTTTTGCTTTTGTTTTTGGTTTTTCTTTTTTACCTCGTATAAGTAATAAGTTATATATATTTCTAAGGTTGTAGCTTCAATGTGTCTCACGGAGAGGGCGTAAGGGGACTTTCGGTTACGGAAGGAGTTGTCTTGTTGTCGAGGGTGTGGCGTGTGTTCAGGGTGTGTGGTTATGGTTGCAGCCAAGTTAGTATTGAACAGGGAGGAGGGCAATTTTGCCGCCTAACCTTCGCGGAGAAATACGCACAGGGGAGCCTATAAAACCAGTTGCACTTGTCGGTTTTTCTGCTTTTACTCTCAGTGTACAGTTGGATTGATAGCCCTGTGGGCTATGCTGGAATATGACTTACTTTCTCTAGGGTTTCTGTATATAATACTTATCTTATTAATATTACCGGCACTATTGTTTGTGAACCAAGGATCTTTATTTTCGTTTTATGCTTTGAGAACGAAATAAATTCAAACTTAGCATAGACAAAAATCCCTCCAAATTGGTTTGTTGTTGTGAAAGAAAAGAAAACTTGTGAATATATTCGAAATTCTATAGAAAGAATAGTTTGATTTGCCCGATAAAAGTTGCTTCCCCGCGGTTTAACCTAGAATGTTCCTAATCGTACTCGATTTTCGTTGCTTTACAAATATTAACTTTGTAGTCTGCGGCGACCCGTTTAATTCTCCCTCTCCCACGATTGAATGTGAAGGGCGTTGGAGCGCCCACCTGCTTCGCTTCGCTCAGTTAACTGAATAAAATATTTGTATTAAGTTTGAAATTAAAGAACCACTCGGATGGCTGGCTGGTTGTATTGAACGAACTGAAGGACTTTGTTTAACGGAAAATTGGCTTTAAGTGGTGACAATGCCGGCCTGTGGGCCGGGCATCGCCAGTTTGGTTTGCTATTTCGCTATTTTCTTTTTTAACTTAAACGGTAAATTGTTTCTGTGAAAGGCAACTGTTTGGCGAAAAAAACTACAGCGCGCTTTTCAGGGCGCGTCGCAGCCTTCGCTCGGTTTGGTTTTGTTTTTGGTTTTTTCTTCAATTTGTTTGCTTTTTGTTTTCTTTCCCCGTTCTCCTTCGCTTGCGCTACGTATTTAGTTGTATGTTTGTATATGCTATTGTAAAAAATATTGTTACAAATACTATTTATGGGTTGCTTACAAGTTAATATTGACTTACGATTTGCTTACAAGGTTGCTGTTGTTGCTGCTGTTTGGTTGGTTGGTTGGATTCTCCCCGATTTTGATTCTGTTCGCTATTTAAACACTAAACTGTTTCGCCTCCCGCTCAGCTCTCTTTCCCCTATGCTTTCCCATTGGCATATATCCTTATGTATGTCTACCTCCCCACTGGCTGTTCTTCTTTGTAAACTTATAATATTATAAAATATCTGATCACATTTGTTTGCAGTCTCTGTATAAATATTGTTGCTTTTATTTTAAGTTTTCATTTCGGCATGCGCTTCACCATGCCACACGCTTATATATTTACACA
This sequence comes from Lissocephala sabroskyi, assembly GCA_037075105.1. Classification (NCBI taxonomy): domain Eukaryota; kingdom Metazoa; phylum Arthropoda; class Insecta; order Diptera; family Drosophilidae; genus Lissocephala; species Lissocephala sabroskyi. The sequence goes on from JBAMCP010000016.1 coordinate 57,733, forward strand.
CACACGGCACACACTGCCACTGAATCGGCGGGTGGAGGGACCGGTGTGTGGGCTTTTTTCGATTTGATTCGATTTGTGTTTTTATCGAAGCGAATCGTTCGTCTTCTTCTTCGCAAATTAAAGCTCAAATGAAAATGAATTGTTTATTAAAATTGCGTTTTTCGTTTGCCCCTACAGTTTTTACAAAAATTGTTGTAGAATTTTGACAAACGTCTGGCACAATTCCCAACAGTCTCGACGGCGACGGCCACTGAATGCGCGCTTTGTGCAACAAAATGTTTCATACGTTGGAGGCAACGTTTAAGGCCAATTGCTTGATTTTTGGTTACAATTCAGTTTGTGCTTATGTCTACGGTTTGGTTGTGCGTCTTTAATTCTCGAAGAATTACAAAGACGCACTCGGGAAAATAAGAAAAATATTACTGGGCTATTGTCTGCGGCTCTTGGGCTCGCATTTTTCGATTTACCGTCAATTAGTTTTCGTTTTGCTTAGTTTATTGTTGCTGGCTCGATCGCCATTTCTATTTCTGTTCTGTTTCTCTATGTGTAAGATGGCTAACCAAAAATATTTGCAGTTTCTGTTGCTCACACCCAATTCAGTGCCGCCCGCTTTTGCCAGAAATTGCGCCAGTTTAACGCACGCAAAGTTTGTGGTTCATATCAATCGATTAGTTATCGTAAGAGAATTATGAAATTAAATGTTTCTTTAGTTTTTATCACTTATTCTTTGTTGTTGTCTGTTTGCTGTGGCTATTTTTCTGTGTGATGCTATTTAAGATTCGGTTGCTCCATTGGCCCCCAAGCCGAGCCGCCGGGGCTGGTCAAATGCACTTGGTTGGCTAATGAGGTTTGCTTTGTTGTGGCGTCGCATCAACTCTGGTTGTATTTTACTTAGTAGGCAGGCAAGTCTTCCAGTCTTCGAGTCATCATTTATTGCAAGGTAATTGGGCTATTGCGGAATTTAATGTGAACTTGCAGCCCCGACCGACCTCAACTGACTGACCAATGGGACCGATCAGCATACCAACTGGCAGTCTTCTACTCTTTACTCTGTGAGAACTCAAAAGGAAAATGTTGCTGTTGTAATTGTGAACTTAGGGAGTGTGAATCGAACTAAAAGTTTTGGCTTTTTTGGTTTTCTTTTTTCGGTTTTTTTTGTTGGTTTTTTCTTCTTTTAAATTGGCTATCGTTATCGATTGTTGTTACTTGCGTTTTCAATTGGTGGTAGTATAAAAATATAAATTGTTTTTATTTAAATTGATTTTTGTTTGTTTGTTGGTTGTATTGTACTATAAATTATCCCAGTGCGTGCCTGGCACGCTTTGACTATTGCAAATGAAACTGTGCTTAAAGTTTTTGACTTTGGCATTTGGAAATTCAACTATAAACGCTTAATATTTATATATATATGTATATATCATAGGCTGTTGCTATTTGTTGTTGCTTCTGTTGTTTTATAAAATTTGAACTAAGGATGGCTTAAGGATCTAACCGAAAATATTTCATATGATTCGTTAGCTCTCTTCTTTATTTTGTATTTGTGTTACTCCAATTTGATATGTGTCGACAACCCAAAAGAAGTTGCTGTTACTGGAAGTGCTTTGGTGTTTGTTGTTCTCTTGTTTTATTATTTCCTTTAGATTGGTTGATTGGTTTATTCATTTATTTGCTTCTGCTGTTATATTGTCATTTTGATTTAGGTCTGTTACTGTTCTTGTAAACTTCGTCTATATGCTCCAATAAAAATATGTATTGTAGTTCGATAAAAATGAGAAGTAAACTCAAAAATATCACACACGAGTTGCGTATGTTTCCCTGGCTATTGTTGGCTGTTAGAACTAAACTATAAAATCCTTTGTTCTTTATTGGCAATGCTTGTTATCGTTTGTTATTATTTTATGCAACTGTTATATACATATTTATATATTTTTATACCTTCTATGTGCCATGCATTCTATGTACACGTCCACCGATGCATTCGGTTGAATTTGGAATTTTCGCATTGTGTCTGAGTGTTTTTGTTGATCTTTTATAAGCCAAAAGTTTTTTTACGATTAAAATCGAACTGAAAAATGTTTAAATCTCGTAACCTAGGATGCTTAAAGTCTCTTTTGTTGCTAATTTGATTTAACCAAAGACTCGGTTTAATTGCAAGAATTTGATCTGTGAAATGATTCCGTTTGATGTGGCCCAGGGCCTCCAAAAAGCTCAGGCCCCGGGCCACCCTATTGCAGGTTATATAACTTAGATATCGGTTCCCCGCGGACAGGATTTGAGTCGTCCTTGGGAGGGAACCGGTAATGCTTTTCATTTGATGTTTCGCCAAATAAGTGATAAAAATGTTTGGTCTTTTGTTAGCTACAAGTCTTTGCAAGGGTGCCAAGAATTTTGTTGCTTGTTTGCCAGAAATATTGAGAATTTTGATAATCGCGTTTGCTACTAAAAAAACGCAATCATTTTCTTTTTTTCGGTTTGTTTTCGTGTGGTTCTTTTTGGTATCTTTCACCAAAACTGCAAATTTCTTTCGATTTTCTTAGAATTTTCATTTTCACTTGGATTACATTTTTGTGATCAGACTTTCTCAACCAAGGATGCTTAATGAACGTACCTATTACCTTAATAGATTTTCTTTTGACCTTACCTAAAAGTTCTTCTGTTTCGTAAGTTGGGTTTGTGAGCCAAAGTCGTGTGTTGTTGCTGTCGCTATAGAATTTGATACTGGGATGTTGTCGGCATCGTTTGGCACATGTCTGCATATGCTGGGATTATAAGGACTCGATCTGTGCGTATTTCTTTGGCGGTGAGGCGCAATCGCGCCTTCCCCCCTGCGGTTCTGAGGTTGCTATTTCTTTAAATGGTTTAAGTTTGGTTTTTCTTCTTATACGGTAGTAATATTATATATGTTGGCTTTAAATGTTTTGCTTTTATGTACAAATCTGACCTTTCACTTCTTTATATGCGGTATTTGCGGTAATAATATTTAAAATCTAGTTAAAATTTGCAAGTGGCTGCCTTATGCCTTCTGGGTCTGACTTCGTTATGTCTATTTTGGATTAGTATTCGTTACACTTTAAATATAGTTTCTTTCGGGCTTTAGTAAGTTTATGAAATCAATTTGCTGTTGCAGCTGCATAGTTGCTGGTTGTTGTTGGGTTGTTCGATACTCGTTTATCGGTCTATCAGTTTATTGGGTCACTTAACGTGTGGATATCGCTTTGATTGGCGCTACAAATTTCGGATTTGCTGGCTGGATTGAGTTGTACTTCTTGGCAGGGGAGCTGATCGTTTTTCTCTTTCTTTCTATCGCCATTGTTTGCTAGGAAAAAAGACCTTCGCCTCACATTTCCTTGATAGACTGTAAACTGTACTTTCTACTGCTACTTGAGTGGGGTCCTCCCAGGAGCTTCAAAAGTAGGCTGGCTTAAAAGTTTCATGGGTTATGGCTCAGTTGTGCATTGCGGAATGCTTTAAATTTCAAATTTTCAAGACCTAAATGTCGTCTTTAAGAACTAAAAGGGAATTTGCACATTTCCTAAACTGCCTAATCGAAAGTTTTTGTGTTCCTTCAAAAAAAGCCTGGATAGCCCACTTACTCAAGTAGGAAACATGAAATTTGGCTTACCACCAATTAGAGAGTGTGTAGCTTTTGTTGTTGTTGTGTTGATAGATGGTGTGGTGTGCCTGTGAGTTTAAAGAAAACCAAGAATAGGGCACAGTTTCAAATAAAATTAAACAAAAGGCTTTTTTCAAATGCCGAAAGGGAAAATAAATATAGATTTTTGCTGGAAAGTAAAATGCGAGCGCCGTCGTTTGTTTTCAAATTCAATTTTGTTTATTAACCAATTATAAATATATGCCTTTTGCTTTTCTTTTGTTGACTTATAGTATAATTATGTATGAATGTATGTATAAATGTATGAAATATGTTTCCATGTTGGTTTCTTTAAAGTTTACGTAGTCGTAAGTAGCTGAATGTTGGTACGCAATTTTTTTTTCTTCTTTTTTTGGTAGTTTCAAATTAGGAGAGAACCTAGAAGAGGCTCAAATAATCTTTAATTTGATGCAATTTAAAAATGAAATGAAAACTGAATCAACTCAAGTTTCAATTGAAATTTAACGGTTTCCGCGGCATCGCTTGTTCGGTGTTTTTCACTATATAAAATTTTGGGTTCTTCGATTTTGCTTAATTATAAATTTTTGCCTAAAATTGTTGTTAGCCAAACATAGGTTGTATTTTTGTTTATTGTTAATAAGCCTTAAATTGCCTAAAATTTGTTTTTTAGATTTCGTTTCAATTTTCTATTTTATAAATTTAATAATTTTGTATAGGAATCGCGAGATTCCCATATTGGTTTTTACCGAAACAATAATGGAGCTTCAAATTTCTCATTTTGCTTATCACAAACTCAGTTACAATTTGTCTTTTCATCAACTTAATTTCCAAAAACATTTTCATCTTTAGAAAAATTTTGCAAAGGCATTAACAATCAACGAATTTTGAATTTTGGCTTTTCAATATGCGATCATTCGTTTTTTTCGGAAGAAAATATGTATTTAGTATATAAAACCAAACATTGATTGGTAAAGCAACTAGAAACTCAAATTATTAATCAAAACATAAAACCCAAATTTTCAATATCTCCAAAATGCAATTTGTACGTCTTCGAAAGTGACCGACCGTTTTGCAATCGAAGGATCGAAGATTTTAAGATTAGGAAACTCACCGTTTACATGGTAATTTTGTCATATTTACGCCAAAATTGCAATATAATTTTATAAAATTTGTTGCCTTCGGCCAGATCTCGATCTCTTGCTAAATAGAGAATGAAAATCGAACGGCCGGAAAATGGTTAAGCCTAAATGTGTAGTTTTTGTTTTTTTTTAGCTAAAATTTCACTATTGTTGAATTTCTTTGTATCCATGGTTTGCCGAAAGTTTTGTGTGTTCTCTTTAAAGCGGTGTTCTGACTCTAATCTTATGCCAAAGGAACAGGGGCGTTAGGCTGAAACAGAATCCGCTCATCAAAGTTCCCCAAAGAGCGAAGGGGAAATAATAAAAACAAAATAAGAAGCCTTCAAAATTAATTTAAAATATATTTTTCGTGTGCGCGTCCATCCGCAAAAAACTTAAAGACAAATTCATTAAACTATAACTTAAAATACGTGCGTGACTTCAAAAACGCGTAAACATAATCGTATTCATATATACATAAAACTAAAATGGGTATTAGATATAACAGACTAGTGGGTGTGCGAATGTCTAGGGTGTTCTTAATAGAAGGTGTGATCAAATTAAACTTTGGTTTTGCTTTCCTCTTAAGCAATAGAAATAAAAATAACGTAAGATTTCTCTAGGTTTTGGGGAACGAAGACTGAGGGGCCCTAACGCCGCCTGTGTCTATTTTAAATAATTTTTAATACATAATTGTTAGTTTAAATTTAATAGACATCAAATATTCATATGCTTAGTAATATTAATGGAAAGAGCAACCTCAAATGTGTCCGAAAACCGTTCAAAGTCACATTTCTTCTTTAAAAGAAACATTGAGCAATTTATCTCATTTTTTCGTATTTCCTTAATTTAAAATGACGCGTGCATCAGCTACATTGACAGAATTTCAAGGGCGACTATGGCGAAAGTCCTTTACCATCCAAAAATCGTTCTTCTAGATGCAAAGGAGTTTCGCCAATGAAAGGAGTTTGTGTGTGTGTCGGCGAGTGTGTGTTTATGTGTGTGTTGCATTTCTATTTGGTAGTTTATACTTTAAGGGTTTTAAAAATTTGAACTAACAAACCAATGGCAAGTACAGTCTACACTGCCCAAAAAGGGTTTTGCTGGCTCAGGTTTTAAACTTGAACTATTTTTTACATTTGTGTTTGTATTCTTTGCTTTCAAATACTTGTAACATTTGCAGTGGCGATCAGTGCTGAAGATTTTGCTTTCCTAACAAACTCAGTGTGTGTGTGGGTGCGTGTGTGTTTGAAGAAAATTAAATGGCTTTAAAACTGATGTTGGTCTAGTCTAGTTTTTGGTTTTCCATTCGAAATAGGGCCTAAACGCGATCATAGGAATGTCGTTCTTTTGGTTTAGTTGGGTGTTTTGTAGTTTCCAGGTGAGAGGTGTGTCTGTCCGTCTGAATATGGTAGGTTGTGGGTCATATCCAGTTTAGTTTTTTACGCAAATTAAGTTTTGTGTTTGTGGTTTTTGGTTTCTGGTTTTCGACTTGACCAACGTGGGCTCCGTAGCTGCCGTTGGCGCCAGCTCCTCCACTTATTCCAGCTGTTCTAAAAAATTCGGCGACTTGAAGTACTCGGGCACGGGATCGTCCATGCGGGAGATAACTTTGTATATGGATTTCTTCCACGATTGTTCGGTGTCTTTGCCACTCTGTATTGCACGGAAAAACTCCCGCAGTGTCTGTTCGACAACGAAACGGAAATTTTGGGGCACCTGTTGGGATCGTCGCGATGAGGTTTCAAATGAAATATTAGCAAGACTCTTTCGATACTTCGTCTAAATGTATGTGTGTGTGGGGAGTGTGGAATTACCGATAAGGTGGGTGTGAAAGGCATCGTTCCAATGGGGGAAACAATGATCTTCATACTCACAAAATCGTGTGTGTGTGTGTGGTTGGAAATTTGCATACCTCAATGTGATTATTGCGATTGTAGTGCAAATTGAGCACGCGATATAATTCACTATCTCCAGCAATCAACAGATCATCGGGTGTCTTGATGCCTTCAGTGACAGCTTGTCGTGCATATTTCTCCATTTGTATGTAGTAGAATTCTCTGCAGATGCGTAGATGGGAATATGTTTGGATTGGTCAGTATAACTTACTATTTCTATGCTTGGTTTTGTTTAGGTTTTAATTTGTTGTTATTTTGTTTTTGAAATCAGCATTCAAATTTACGAAACGAAAATGAAAAGCAACAGGAAACAATCAATATACAAACAAAAAGAATAGAGAGTGTCCAGCAGGTCCAGAAGTTAAATTTGAAATCAGTTTAAGAAATCAAATGATAGCATGCAAACTTCAAATTATAAAATACTCAAGCTCTCTCAATTGGTTAGGTTTAATCGGTCCCCCCACGAAGAAGCCAGTTGTCTGTTCTTTATCCTGATTCTTATTGTCTGCCTATAAGCCTTAATGCAATATTGGATCCTTGTTAGCATCGCACCGATTTTGTCTCTTTTTCTGTATCTGTGTGTGTGCATGGGTGGCTGGTATGGTGGCCCATATGCGTCTTTGTTGTAAAGAATTTTTAATAAATCTCCAAAGCTCAACGGCAATGCAGTGACAAACGCCGCTTCGCTTCCTCGTCGTCGAGGGATGCACAGACTGAGGGCGCTTTGCATTTAACAATTGCAAGTAAGCGCAGCGTCTTCTGATGCGGTTATGCCACCCACCACCCACCATTACCAGCCGGCAGCCAAACATCCGGAATGACGCGGTGGTGGTAGGGGATTTAATTAGCAAGTGCAGGGTGCCGGGTGCCTGGTGTTGGCTCTTTGGTTACTGCGCGTCGCCTTGTTTAGTCAAGTGATTTGTATAGATGTGTGTGGGTGTGGGTGTGGCTGTGGCTTTGGTGTGGGTGAGTGTGTGTGTGGGGCACTGAATGTAAGTGATTGCCAGCCTTCTTCGAATGCCAGCGGCGACAGCAGCCACGGCAGTCGCTCCTCCTCTTGCCTGCCTGGCCAACCCACTTCATTTCGCTCCGATAATCGCGCTAATTTCAAGATTTCCCAGTAGCAAGCCAAATGCATTTCTCGTGTTGTGTGCTCGTGTTGATTTTTCCGAACAATAAGCGCGGCATGTGCAAATAGAAAATGTGCAAGCGCAAAATCTTTGCTCGGTCGTCAGTCAGTCAGTGCGGCGGGGCAACGGCGCGAGGCAAGTTCCCTGGAGGCTCTGAGCACGCCTACTTGAACAGCAATCTGCTCCTACTTCGCTCCAGTCGGCAACGGCGGCAGCAGCAATCCAGCAATGCGATTCTAACAGCCAAAGACAGTTGCCGTTTCATTGTTCTGCAGAAGCTTCCTCCGCCTCCGCCCGCTGGGTCCTTTTGCATTGTCAGTCAAACAGAATGAGGCGGCGACGTCGGGTGTGCAAATTGTATGCCAGTTTATGTGACAGTTTGGGCTTTGTTTGGCGCTCCAGCTGCGGCTGGTCAATGCGAAAGCCCCCCACCCACGGGGACCCACGGCTTGGCTTAACAGTTCGTCATGTGACTGTAGATTTGGTGTGAACAGGAAATCGTGTGATGCAATTAGCTACTTTGTGTGGCAGCCACACAAAATGCAGCCACAGCTTGAGGCGATGCAATTCTGCACCACATGTGGGGCGGGGCGAGGAAACACTTCAGCACAATGGCAGGAAAAGGAAGTTAAGTTAAGCGTCACCCAGCATTTCTGTCACAAGTGTGCGCCACTTAATTTAGATAACAAAGTAAAAAGCGCAGCCGCTAAATGCAAAAAAGCATAGCATACAAAACGGCGTCGCCGGAAATTCAGCCCCCACTCGCTGCGCCCAGCGACGAACCTACAACTAATTAGTTTATATAATTTTCGTACCCTATTTATTTAGCATAGGCCGTTCTCAGTTTGTGTTGTTCTTTTCAGGACGCCAACTGACTGGGTCGGGTTCTGGGGCGCGCGTTTTGTCAGTTACTTCTTACAAAAAAAAAAGCCCTAGTATAATGCACAAAAGCACACTCACATGGCCCACGTCCTACCCGTATCCTTGTGCACAACGCTGCACTTGCCTGTCATCACACACGGGCGACGGGGCACTTGGCGTGGGCAAGCAAGCGTCGCCGCTGAAGTACTCGGAATCTAGGCTCCCCTTCTCTTTACTGTTTGTGTAATCCAATGTGTGGTGGGTGGGTTGTGTGGGGTTCGGGGGGTGGGGCTCGGTTTTCAAGTCTTCTTCGCTTTTTCTTCAGAAGTGTCATTCACAGGAATGAATATAGTATAAGTACACGGTATTAATAAGCTCACACATACTCACCCACACATATGCAGACATCTCTACCTCATACATTAATGAAGTAATTGGCAACACTTGCGTGTATATGGCCACATAAACAGCTCAACGGCTTTCATATACAAGAAGTGCACTCTCACTCTCTCACTTCCTCCTTTCTTCCTTTCTATACAGATACATTTCTGTGTTTTAGATATTTTCGTTGTAAATAGCAGCTGTATATATGTGCGTGTGGGTTGAGTGTGTATTTGTGTGGGTGTTGTATAGATGGGAATAGGTTTATCGAGATTTGGTCGGGTCAAGACAATTTCGCGCTTTGCTTGTGGCTCGGCGGCTCTGTGGCTTCTCTTTGGATACACTTAACCTCAAAAACCGAAAGCCAAAACAAAAAACACAACCGAGATGCGAGAAACAAAAGGCAGCGAATGGTACACAAAAAAAAAAGAAATGAAAGGCTGGATCATGTGTGTGTCTGCGTGTGGGAGGGCTCAAAGTCGCCTGTCAACTGCGCCGCTGGCCGTGCCACATCCTTGAGCATTTTCAGCGCCCCCCGCCATTTTAAGCGCCACTTCACCGGCGCGCTCTCTCAAGTAGCCCGGCCAGAAAAGAAGCCCACGAACGGGGGGGAGTGGGCCTTTGTCTAGGCCGTCCAAACAAACTAATTAGGCAGGCAGTCCCGAGCGGCAGTCGGTGGGACCCGCCCATATGGTCGGGTCGGGAGATTCTTTGCCTTATTTGCATTTGTATAAAAGTAACTGCGGATAATGCAATTATATAACTGGCGTACTTGAGGGTCCTTTCTTTGCATTGCCCACACACACAGCCCCACAAGTAATTGTCGGTGTGTTGGGGCAAATACACAAGAAGCCTCTTTGGCTAATTAGCCAACAAAGGGGTCGGGCCTATTCGCCCCTTTCACTATTCCAGCCCTTCGGAAGTCTACGACTTTCTTGGCTTAATGCGGACAGACCACTCGCGTCTTCTGGCTGTTTTCACACTTGCCAGCCGTCAAGTGGCCATCACAGCCGCCCCTCCCACTGCGGCTTCTTAGATTCTCCCACGGACTGAAAGCGTTTAAGAGCCATCGCTTTACATGTTGCCAAGTGGCCACTCGAGGGCAAAGGGGACCCAGGATATGAGCCTACTTAGTAGCCTGTGGTCTGAGCGTGTGATTATGTGTGAGTGAAGTTAAAGTGCGGCTAAATTAGAGACACGGCATGGGGAATATTTGTACAAGGGCAGCGTTGGCAAACGAAAAGAAAAGGAAAACCGAAAGCAACCGTTACAAATAAAAAAAACTAATGGGAAATATTTTGCACCACCAGCGCGGTGGTGATAAGTTGAATATCCAATGACAAAGGAGCAGAGAAATCAAAAAATATTCCCACCCATTTTAACCTTCCGACCGAAAACGACGAAAAGTCGCCGAGGCGGCCGCCGTCTAAGCAAGTTTCCTTCGGAAATTCCCATACAAATCAGGGTTCGTTCGTCTTAAGACGACAGAAAACGAGCCAAACGGCAGTCCCACCCCTTCGGGCTAGCAACCCTAAGAATATTTTGCGCAGGACAACAAAAGGCCGGCATTCCTTCCCATTAACAAAGAGACTTCGTCGGGAAAACCCGAGCCCAAGAATCGTGCCAAGCAGGCAGGTAAGCCACACGGCAACGAGCCTAGGGTGGTGCGCGGTTACGGGAAGCAACGTCTTAAGACGTTCAAGAAAGCGCGCAAGGCCGGGCGGGCAAACAGGACAGCTGTTAAGCCAGCCAAACAATAACCAGGTGAACTATTGTGTCCTTTGCCACGCTCCCCGGCGACAGATGTGAGCGTTTTTGGCGGGCGAATTGAACGACCGACCGAACGAATCACGGTTGTAATTGTTTACGGGGAAGAGGTATGCGGGTTGGCTGCATTACTGCGGCGGGCATTCAAGTCTACTCGAAATTCGACTTGTGGCAATGACAGCTGCCGGCTGGCGGCGGTTTGAGCTGCATATTTTGGGGGCCCTGTCAGGCGGTCTTTTCGGCTTTTCGGCTGGGTGTCTGTTAGAAGTTGCATGTCCTGATGATGCCTGACAGTTGCGAGTCTTCTTGAGTGCAAGTCACACCCCCAAATCGAAAACTAATTGAACGGGGGAAGTCGGTGCCCCCCAAAATATCAAACCAACCAAACAAAAGCATAGAACGTAAAAAAAGGATAATCGCAAATCACAGAACGAAAAAATGAATGCTGTTTTCATACACTTATTGATAGATTGATTGATTGAGCTAGTAGAGCAGAGAGTGGCGAGGGAATAATTGTGCAACTTACCGGAAATTCGAGAACCATTTCACCAATTGTGCTGTGTTGTTTTTGTTGAACTTGATGTCCGGGAAGTACATCTTCAGTACCGCTGAACTGGGGTAGCGCACCCAGAAGAACATCAGCTTGGCCTTGCGCAGGTGCATCGGGGTTAATGTTGACGAGTGCAAAGGAGTTAAGGATTCGCCACTAGAAATGTTTTGTTTATGCTACGATTGTAATTTAAATTGACCAGGTCGATCTGATTCCTATCAGATTTTCTAAAAACCACGCGAGAGAGAGGGAGGAACCCAGTGGGCCCTGGGGCGCTATTGCACTTTCAAGTGAGGCAATAAGATGCACAGACCGACCAACGACCGACCCTACCAATAATAATAAAGTCGAAGGGAGGCCAAGTGCCTCGCCGGATGACTGAAAACACGATTGGGAATGAGAATGAAAGCCTGCAGTTTGCAGTTTACAGTTCAAGCTGACGAACTGCCGCTTGTTGTGGGCGTGGGGCTGCCAATAGTTGGTCTATTGGCACACGGCATTGATTTTTCTACTGCCCAACGGCAGCGGGGGCCTCAGGGGCGAGTGCAACTCAAGCCGTGCACGGGCTCAAGAGACGGCCGAGACTTGGGCTCTGCACTGTAATTGGGGTGTCAGAGGGGCAAGTGACGACGGCGACGATACTAACCGTCGTAAATAAAATAAGGTTTTGATTACATTTTATAAAAGAATTTAGCTTGCAATGGAAATGAACTGAAGAAGACACTTGATTGGTTTCGTTCTATAAGCCCAACCCCTGACTGCCGTCGACTACGAATTGCATGCCACGGTCTTTAAGTGACGATTCGAAAAGGGCAAGAGTAAATTATGACGGAACCCTTCCCGCGTCCTCCCCCTCTCTCGAGCGTTCTCTCTTTGATGGCCACTTGAATTTACCTAGTTGCAATTATGGGTTGTGGGTGTTGTAGTTTTAAAAAGGATATTGTAGGCTGCATGCCATCGAATTGCATTTCTGCGGAATTGCATTCGGATTGGCGATCCTGGGCATCCATGGCGGCCCGCAGGCAAGTGTTGTAGTCGGGCGAGGCCCCGTGGTGGGCGGCGGCCAAGAGGGCGGGATGCAGCATCGTCGGCGGATGTGGCAGTGGTGGCGAGTCGCGCGAGTCCATCAAAGCGCCCAGACCGCCGGGCGGGCTCGACGACAACTTCATATGATGTATCTGGGCGGCTGTCGGCTGGCCACCATGCGGTGGACCGTGCGGCGGTGGAGCTGCGTGCGGATTAAAGAACGGACTGTACGGCGAGAAGACTTGGGATTCGTGCAACGAAGGATTAGGTATGGCCACCGAGGTGGGCAAGGACACCGGCATCATGGGTGGTGGTGGTGGTGGCGGGTGGTAGGCAGACGCCTGACCTCTGGGCGACGGACTCTGAGCGGGCGTTGTATTGCTGTTGTTGTTATTGCTGCTGCTGTTGCTGCCACTGGCACTGTTGTGATGCGAACTAGCATTGGGATTGCAATTGCCGGCATTTTGTTGCTGCTGGTTGGCGGCAGCATTGCTGCCGCTGCCTGTCTGACCGCTGGGCGCCACGACGCCATCCTGGGCCAGGATGCGGCTGACAGTGCGCGGCGTAATCCGGGTGTCGGTGACCTTGTGGCGCTTCTTCTTCGGTGTTACCACCAAGCTGAGAGCTTCATTTTGCTCCAATTGCTGCTGCTGGGTCTGCTGGGCGGTCTGTTGTTGCTGGGCAGTTTGCTGCTGCTGAGCGAGGCTCTGCTGCTGCTGCTGTTGCTGCTGATCGGGCAGGCAGAAGGGGTTCGAGCCGCTGCCTGTCATGGAATTGTAGAGCGCAGCGGCAGCCACTGGATTCATGCCTTGTGGCGTCTTCGGTGTCTGGAACATGGCGGCCGCTGTGGGCGAAGGACGTATATGAGGTGGTGGTATATTAAGGTTACTTAAGCTATTGTTAGTAGAAGTATTGCTAGTTGGGTTAGTTGGGGCCGAGTTGGGACCATCGTTGCCGCTGCAGCCGTTGTTGTTGCTACTGTTGTTGTTCGCGTTATTATTAGCGTTGTTGTTGCTCAGCAGTTGCTGCTGTTGTTGCTGTTGCTGCTGCTGCTGGCTGGCAGCCGCTGCAGACATGGCCGCTGCCGCGGCAGCATGATGCATTTGCAGGCCCATGGCCGCGGCCGCAGCAGCAGCCGGCGACGGAAAGGATAACTGATTGCCATTGAGCCGCGGGGCGGCGATTAGCTGCTGGCAGTTCTGGGCCGCAGCCGCTGCAGCCGCCATGGCGGACATGGCCTGCGATTGATTCAGCGGATGCTGTGGCACATTCACCGTCCCATTACTAACGCCCGCCTGCAACTGATGCGGCTGGGGCTGTTGTTGCTGCTGCTGCGGCGGCTGTTGCTGCTGTGCAATCGGGACATTGTTGGTGGTATTGTTGTTGTTGGAAGAGGAGGACATTTGACTATTACCTAGTAGTAGTGAACCATTATTACCTGATTGTGTTGCGGACGTCGGGCCGTTCTGAGAGGCTATGCTGCTGCCCGATCCGGCGCTGACAGCATTGCTGCCGCCGTGATGCCCATGGTGGCCCCCACGATCGGCCACCTTGGTGCGTGGCGACTTGCGATCGAGGATTTGCGAGGCCAGCAGCAGGTCCTTGTTGAGCTGCTCGGCTGCCGCTGTCACCGAGTCGGCCTGCTTGCTAAACAGCCGCCGCTGGTGTACAAACCGCGTCACGATCGTGTCCACCAGCGCCGACAGCGAGGTGGTGATTTCCGACTTAAGCACATCGGCCAGGCCCTCCAGGTCTGAGCCGGACATGCGCATCATTGAGGTGTTGTTGCTCCTCAGCATATTGAATTTCTCGGATAACTCCGACTTCAGCGCCGTGTGACCACCCATGCGAGTGGGCAGGCGCGCATTATGATGCAATTGAGGGCGCGTCGGCTGATTCAGCGGCGTCGCGGGCACATGCTGCTGCTGCTGCTGTTGCTCAAGTTGTTGCTGCTGCAGCTGCTGCAGGTGCTGCTGCTGGCGCTGGAGCTGCTGTTGCTGCTCCTGCTCCTTGCGGCGCTGCTCTTGCTCCTGCTCGAAGCGACGTTGTTGCTCCTGCTCCTGCTGCTGCTGGGCAGCAGCGGCCTGCTGCAACTGCTGCTGCTGTTGCTGGGCCTGCTGCTGCTGCTGTTGCTGCTGCTCGGCCGCCTCCTTGGCCATGCGAGCCTCCTGCTCGAAGAAAAACTGCTGGTACATGGCTGCCGCATGCGACATGTCGCCCATGTGCTGCAGCAGTGGCGGCAGCGGCCCGTTGAAGCTTTGCGGCAGCGAGGGGTGGCCAACCAAAGGGTTGTGCAGTTTCGAGGACATCATCTTGCTCATCATTTGGGTGAGCATATTGGGGGTGTTGTCCAGGGCATTCGCCATGGGGTTGGGCACCACGACTTTGGCATTGCTGGCCTTTAGACTGGGCAAGGCGGGCGGCGAGCTTGAGCTGGCCCGCTTGGGGGTCTCCTGGAGTCCCAGAGACCCATCACCGGTCAGAGTGGGCGATGGTGAGAGATCGCCATCGTCCTGATGCTCCAGACTGTCGCTGGCATTGTCGTTGTCCAGCTCCTGGCACTCCGACTCCTGCTCCATGCGAGTGCACAACTGTACGTACTTTTGCTGCATCTCCGCGAGCTGCTCTTGCATCGAGCGCAGCTGGGACTTGAGGGCGTTCTTCTCGACGCGCTTCTGGTGGATCTGCGGGGACTCCATTTCATTGGACTCGGTGTCGTCCTGGTCGAGCATCATGCTCTGCAGATTGAGGCCAAAGTTGAGGCCGGCTGCGGCGGCCACATAGCGCTCCATGGCGTGCTGCTGGGGCTGGTAGAGTTTGCGTTTCTTGCAGCCGTTCACCGGCAGGTGGGGGGTCTGCTGGGACGAAGGACTGCAGCGCATGGTGGACACAATGTTCTCCACCCGGGCCCGCTTGAGGTCCATGCCGGGTTTCTTGAGGCTGCTGGTGCTGCCGACCAGGCTGGCGCCCTCTTCTTGCTTGCCGGCCACGCAATCGTCGTCATCGTCGTCCAGGACATCGTCCTTGCTGTTGTCCAGCAGCAGCATGTCCGAGTGGCTCGGCGAGGCCAGCGACTCCAGGTCGGAGCGCGAGTTCAGACCCATTAACTCGACATCGTCGAGTATGTCGTCGACGGCCTCTTTCTTGGTGGTGATCACCTCGTCCCCGGCCTGGCCACTGCCGCTGCACTGCTGCTCCTCGTGCACTGAGGCAGCCACGCTATCCAGGGAGTCCGAGGACTTGCGGCGCAGACTGCCATCGGCACTGCCCAGGCTGCTGGTGTGGCTGCCGTGCGGGGAGCTCTGCCTCTCAGGCTGCTGGTCTCCGCTCGGCGTTGATTGGGGCTCACTTTTGATTTTGATGTCGGTCATTTCGCTGTCCTCGATCAGGTTTATCACTTGGCTGTGGCTGTTGTGTTTGTCGCTCATGCTGTTGTTGTTGTTGGTGGCAGCCACGCTGTTGTTGTTGTTGAGCTTGTGCAACTCCTGCTTTTCGTGGTGCTGTTGTTGCTGCTGCTGCTGTTGCTGCATCACTGTGCGCAGCTCTTGGTCCAACTGCATGAGTTCCTTCTTGCCCTGCAGGATGTTGCGCAGCATGTGATGCGCCACCAGATCGTGTTGCATTTGCTGGCTGGGCGAGGTGTTGCCCACGCCTCCGTTGTTGGACGAGGCCCCACCATTGAGGCTACTCACCGAGGCTGCTCGGGGTGGGGAACCACTGGCCACATCGGCTCCACCATCCAGCGAGCGATCGCTGCAGTTGGAGGTGCGTCGTCGATTCTTGGGTGAGGACTGCGAGTGCGTGGATCCTGGGGACACATTGATGCCGTTGCTTAGTTGGTTGATGCTGTTGTTGTTATTGTTGTTGTTGTTGAGCAATTTACTCGAACTGAGGCTGTTGACGAGACCGGCAGCGCTCAGCAGCTCGGCATTGGTGGCCGTCTCCATGGCGGCCGCTAGCATTGCATTGTCCAGGGTCTGGGGAAGACCGCTTGTTGCATCCTGCGCCTGTTTCATTTGTCGGCCGAACAATTCATTTAACATTTTAGCCGAACCGAAAGCACTGCTGCCACCGCCAAACAGATTACCGAACGCCGCTGACAACAGTGAGGCTGAGGCCGAAGCGGCCGTGGCAGAGGCGGAGGCGCTCGTGGGCGAATTCGAGGCCGACAAGGATCCCGAGGATCCCGACGAACACACTGGCAAGGCAGCTGGACTAGCACCGCTTTGAATTGCCGAACTCGAACTATTATTATTGACCACACTATTGCTGCTATTCAAGGCGCCATAAAGCGCTCCACCAGCGGCTCCTGCGGCAGCGCTACTCATGAAGGAGGCGACAGCAGCTGTTGCTGTGGCCGTTGCTGTTGCCGTGGCTCCTGCCTGGCTGTTGCAGGATGCGGCACTACCGTTATTGATATGATTTGAGGGCGTTGTTAACGTAATCGTTTTGTCTTTGCTCAAGGATCGCGTACGCGTGCGACGACTTCGCTCACTGTTAGTCGGCTTTGTTGCCAATGTCGTCGTCGTCGTTGTTGCTGCTACGGTAGACGCAACTTTCCCGATGCCGCCTTTCGTAAGCGATTTTTTAGCCGCGCACGTTGTTGTCTTGCTGACGGCCACTGACTGACTGATTTGCTGGCGTTGTCGACTGCGACTGTTGCGGCGCTGGTTGCCACTTTGACTACGATTGCTGTGGCCGCCGCTGCTGCTGCTGCTGCCGCTGCTGCTACTGCTGCTGCTGCTGCTGCCGCTGCTTGTGTTGTTGCTGGTGGTGGTTGAAGTCGTCGCTGTATTAACGACGGCGGTGGCGGCGGCGACAACGGCTGGCTTGCTGCTTTCGCAGCCTTCGAGTATGACTACGACGTCGTCAGAGTCCGAGTCGTGCGAGCCGCCGTCGTTGTCGTCGTCAGAGTCGCTGCTGCTGGTTCTCTTCTCCGCCTCGCTATGGTGGTGGTGGCGGCTCTGGCCGTTCTCGCCGCAATTCGCCGTCGTTGCTGCTGCCGTCGTTGACGTCGTCGTGGTGCTGCTTTCGGCCTCTTCGCCGCCGTTCGTCTGGCTGTGTTCGCGTTCGCGTATCTCGCGCTCGTGCCCGTGGCCGTGCCCGTTGCTCGCCTGCAATGGTAGTGGTGGCGGTGCGCTCCTGGCCTGCGGTGGTTGCTGTTGCTGCTTAGTCGCCGCCGTTGTGGCTCCTGCTGCTGTTCCCGTTGCTTGTATGGCTGTCGGCGTTGTCTTCAGCAGCACGTCGTTCTCATCGCTGTACAAACCAAAACAGTCCGCGTCGTACTCCTCTGATGACATCATAAGATGATGCCAAACAGCAGCAGCAGCGCGCCCTCCCTTCTCCACCTTTGCTTGCTCTCTCTTTCTCTTGCTCTCTCTCTCTGTCTGCCCTGGGCTCTCTCTAATTTGTGGATTCGCCGCCGTTCACTTGGTTGGGCTCTAGTCGGTGTGTTGTTTGCTGTCTGAATTGCTGCCGCATGCGGTGGCGGCCACTTCTCCTCCGTCGCCCGCTCGATGGCTGACTCGCTGTCTAGATTGGCTTGCTATTGGTGGCTTCGTCGACGCCGTGCCTTCTCCTTAGCTATTTCGCCGCAAACTGTGGCGGCGCTGGCCTCTCTTTGGGTTATCTCAAGTCCGTGAGACGCTCGGAGCGTATGCGTAATTTTGGTAATATTTAAATTGCTTAGTTAGATTCTGTAAGGGTCTCTCCGCTCTGCCTTTGTGTGTGCGTGTGTGTGTGAGTTCCTTCAAAACTTTTGTGGCTGGAATGTCGCGCGCCTGCCTCCGCTGCTTTTGCTGGACTGGACGTTGAGTGAAACCGATGGGATTTTCGATTTCTTATCCGTATTCCTGCTATTTCGGTCTCCTGTCTGTGTTTTCGTACTCCAAACGTTGAAATTTAGCTTTCTCTCAACTTGTTTGTCGAAATGATTGTTGTTCAAAATTGCCGATGTTGTTGCTGCTGACCGAATGTTGCTGCTGCTGGGGCTTTTGATTTTGAGTTTAGGTTTTTTGCGTTTTTTTCTTCGTTTTCTAATTGTGAATTTTGTTTTGAATTTTCTTTCCACCACCACACACATGCGAATGTCCTTTGCATTTAATTTTATTTCAATTTAATTTTCGTTTTTTCCTTTCGACTTTTCTCCTTCTCGTCGTCGTTAAGATCGCGATCGTAATTTGATTTTATTTTCACGAGATTCTCGAACATCAATTGATATTTTAGTTGTATTTTTCGTTTTTTATTTTCGGTTTGTCGTATTTTCTTGGATTTCGATTAACAATCCTTGCTTGCGTTCAAAAAGTGTTTCTGCAAAACGAGAAAATCAAAATATATTTCCATTGTGTGTACGTGTGTGTGACTGGGTTAGTTCCTAAAATGAAGAGTGAAAGTGGCACGTTCAAAGGAGAGCCCCCCACTTGATTGGCTCTCACGCGCGGCCCCTCGCTGGTGGGTGGTGGGGTGGGGGTGGCTGGCAAAAGGTGGTTGGTTGGGCTACCCTTTTCCAAATTATCTACAGTCTTGGGGGTTGGCCTCTCGCTGGCCTTTTATTAATTCAGCTTAGCCTCGGGGATATTTCTATCTTATTTCTCCACTTGAGCAGGGCAACTGGGTGGGCGCCTGTCGCTCGGCGCGTGTGTATTCAAATTGTATATGGCCCAGAATTTATATGCCAAGATAAGTGATTTTATTTGGGCTTATCGCCCATTTAACTTACTCACCGAGGAGACAAATGCCACGTACCCATAAAATAAATCGATAGCGAAACTTTGCGTCTGTTTTCGATCATTTTTGGTATTTCCTCGAGTTCGTTTCTTTTCTACCCTTCAAAATAAAATTGCATTGGAATGCGGAATTCGGAAAACTCAATAACTGCATCGAGTGTCTGCCTCTTCCCCCTAAGTCAATGTCAACAGAGTAATGTTCGTCCCACCCCTATGATCGGCCGGGAGGGCTGGGCCGGCAGTCTTGCCAGGCGCTTGGTCCTTTCTACCACAGACCAGATGCATTCCCCGACCCCAGCAACTGTACTTGACGGGTGGCTTCGGTTTTATGTAGCTTGCAAGCAGCCACCCCTATAAGAGCCCCGAATTTGTGGAAATATGCATATGTCTCGGGTTAGCTCGACTGCCTGTCTATATGGGCTGAGGTATAGAGGAATGATAAATGGACGATAGATGGAATTTTGCTTTTTCAAGTTACCACAAACAAAGCGTTAGTTTCTCTGTCGTCTATCATAGATTCTCCTGCAAAGAAAGAAAAAATCAGATTAGTAAGGAGACACGAAAACGATTTAGCAAAGTTCAATGATCTTGGGTCCTCTGGAACCCTCGCGGACCCATTTTCACCGGCCAAAGACAAACACAACCCGAAGGAAACATATGGCCTTTCACAGTTAAGGCGTCTAGGGAAAGGAAAACTCGATAGACCAGGGAAACTTTGTTTGAGAGTCTCCACCTCCTACGATGGCAACAGCCGCTCATAATTACGTCCGCGCCGCTCGGCCTTTCCAGCTCGTAACGAACTTTACACCACGCCCGGCAGCCGGGTGTGCGGCTGTGTGTGTTTTGGAATGTGCCTTCACAGATCGCGGCACACGGTAATGCACCAATGGCAGCCGCGGTGTGGCTCGGGTGGTCATCATTATTAAAAAATATATCGCTGGTGGACACAACTTGTCCGGCGACACTTGGCGTACGCGCCTCAATTGCTTTACGGTTAGCTGACTACAGAGTCCGTTAAAAAGTTTATGACGGCCACAGGCCAACTGCCAGATCACTGCCAAAAGTCCTCCCCACAAATCTTTCTTTCTGCTCATCGAGCGGTGGGTCTGCAGTCAAACCCTGGCCAGCCTTAAAGCGGAAGCCCTTTGCCCTGAGTCTACAGGGAAACCCTGGCCTGCCTCAAAGCGGCGATACTTCTTTGACTGAGAATCCTCCAACAAATCTTTCTATCGAGCGAAGCGCCCTTCGCCTGATACTTCCTTGGTCGGCAGTCATCGTACGTGCCATAGGTTCCGGGCCGTATTGCACACCTGGACTCGATTTTCGACTCGCTCCTCGGCGCTGTATGCCTCAATGCGCGTGCGCATTGTGAAGAAGAGGGACGAGCACAAGAAGAAGAGGCACAGGCGCAGGCGCAGAAGGCCTGGGGAATCGAGGGGCGTATGGCCTGCTGGCGGTGGTGGTTGACATTTAGCGTGCCGTGTCGGTTTGTGGCAGACGCCAGCAGTTCTCGTTACCTGAACTGCCCTCTCCCCTGGCCCCCTGATCGCTTGGACGATCGCTGGCCCGCTCAGCGTGTGCTGTTTATCTAACGGGTGTGCAACGTACACACGCCAGGAAGTTGCAGGGACGCCAACAAAAACACCTTTCCAACTCGCCTGGCTCAATTCCAATCCCAGTCGCCCAAAGTCCTGGGTCCTCTATAGCCCCAGTCCTATGGCAATTATGCGAAAACTTTTCTGGCAAGCAGTCGTGTGTGAAGCGAGAATGCTGCAAGAAATTGTCCTTTTCGTCGCATATCCTTATGGCTAAAGATGTTAATGTTTATGGCAAAAGTTTTGTTATGACAGAACGGTAACGTTGGTCGTCCTGGCAGTCGGCCAGGCTACTCGACTGTATCATAATCGCTTCGCAATGTTCTTCAATTCCGAGATAGGAAGAAACTAAGCCCTCCCAACTAACTGATAAGATAGCCGGTGGTTGGGCGACGGCTACACGAAAACACTTTTAATGCACCGACTTTATGGGCTGTCCCGATTTGACGCCATATGGTGCCCCATAGATAGGACCATACACACACCCACAAGAGCCTCCTAAACGGACTGGGAATATCCGTGTCCGCTCCAAGCGAGGAGCGTGCCGCTCTCTCTCTCCCTACACGGGCACACGGCAAAAGTTGGCCAAAGATAGTTTCGACGACGCCATTGCTCTTACACAAAGTTGGCCAGGGACGTGTTTGTGGGTGGGTGAGTGGGTGGTGGGGCTTTTGTTTCAGAAAAGAGCGCAGCTCTGTGGTCGCCGTGTTTGTCGTGCTGTTGCCTTTTATTGTCTTTCAGGGCTTGATTAGATAGCAGCCGCCACCACCCTCGGAGACAGGACTGGAAAATGACCATATGTGGCCAAGTTGGGAGTCCTCCCGCCCGCTCGCTGTTTGGACAGCGGCGGCCGCGTTCTCGTCGCCGCCTTTGACGGCCGGGCTTCTTTTGTGTGTGTAGGGGGCGGTCGGTGGTTACCTGTGGTGGCTCATTGGCTGCCCATTCGTGTCTGCTGCTTATCGCGCTTTGAATATCAAACGACAACGACAACAACAGCGCTAGAAAAATGCACAGCCATATGCGTCTGTCCCAGTGTCCTGGCCACGTATCTCTGCAGATATCTTTCTCTGCCGGCCGTCGTCGGTGGGTCTCTGCGTGTGGGTTGTGTGTGAGCCATTAAAACATTTTCATTGTTATCAAGCGCACTTTCTTTTATTACTTATTATTATTTTGTGTCTCTGCCATCGCCCCGCCCCGCCCGCCCGCTTCGGCTCCTGTTCCTCGCCTAACGGCGTAAATTACTTAAAACGTATCTAGTAGATGGACTTGTGCTCCTCTAGCCAGTGTCGTGTGCTGCACTCGGCTTATGTGCCACATTTATTATTTATTTATTGATCGCGATAAGCGTCACGAAGCCAATTTTTCGTTTTTCTCCCAAACGCCCCCGACAAATCATAGAGCTGACTGGCCAGTCGGTTTGTTGGCCAGCTTAAGTGCTTTTTTGCGCTCACCTCGTAGGCAATTTGGACAGCGATTTTGCATGCAATTGACGATGCCAGTACAGTTGCGTCCCCCGTCAATTAGGGAATGAAAAAATGCCTTGCTTTTTTCTACCTGGCGCGGCACACATGTCGCCCGCCCAAATTGCCAGGCATAAGTCACCCCCGGCCGGCGTCTTCAAGACGCTCTGGGAACTTTTGCGGCCGTTACTTTTATTTCTCTTCTGTGCCCTATGAGCCTGCTCACCGAGCGGAAAAGAAAAACCGGAGAGGCACTCAGCGGAACACCACCACCGCCTTTGAGGAACCTTATCGGTTGCTGGTGGAGAGTTTGTAACGTATTTTCCACGACTGCCCACGAGTGTCTTGCGCGACACGCAAGACCGAAAGTCAGAGAAGGAAAGCCCCCGCCCAGGTGTCCTCTTTTCGAGCTTTAATAATTCAATTTGCATGGGAGTTTATGGCCCTCTAATATGCTCATTTAGTGCGACCACCAACGCCCCGCTGGACAGCAATTTCTTCCCCCACCTAACCGGAGTGGGGCAGTGGGCGACTTCCTTGACAAAACGGTTGGCGGTCGCGCAAGTAATTCCATGGGGCATAGCCGAGGTCACTAATGACGGCTAGAAGGGTGGATGGGCGGGCGGAAGGACGGGCAAAGTTAGTCAATTTGACTTTGTTTTTTTCACCCGACTTTTATGACAAATGCCAGATATGTTAATGTGATAGGCTTTGGTTATTAAGGAAATTACCCACACATGGCAGGCAGCGCCGCCCGAGGAGTAGCCGGCGTCGATTACGCAAGGTCCTTGAGCCCGCGACGGCGCTGGCCAGTAGAACAAATATTTGAAGTTTCAATTTCATAGAGCCAGACGGGGGCTAATAGATAGCCGGCCGTATAACCCATATGACTCGATGTCATGCCTTGAAATAATTAGAGGTTGTAGGCGGCCAAGCCGCTGGCCCCCGCCGTCATTTGGCTGGCTTATCGGTGGCCACAAATCTTTGTAGTTATTATTGCTTTCGTGGGGAGACGAAGCCTCTGTCTGTTGCATGTTGGGAGCCGCAAGGACCGCCCCCAAGACCCCTCGACCAATCAGAGGAGGGAAGGTCGGACTGGGGCCATTCGACTTTGGAGCCCGAGGCGGCACTTTGGTGTCATTAATTCCACCGAGCGACCGGCGAGTCACTCGAAGCCGGCTGAGTCATCGGCTGTCTTTGTCGCCTCATCGTGCGAAATGCCCAAGTTTAATTTACTTAAATTCGTTTGCGTATAAACAAATTGATTGTTGTTAATTCAATTGAGTTTAAATGCATCTCCTCGGGTGGTCGAAGCGAATCTCGGCCCACACAGCGGCCCCGCTCCCCCTCATCCTTCTTTAGACTGCAAGCTCTGCTTTCATAACAAATTGAATTGTTTTTATTGCGCCGACGACGACGACGGCTACGGACGGAGTTCGGTCGGAGACAATTGGCGAGTCAAAAAGTCGTAATAAAATCTTGTAAAGCATAGAATTTAATTCCAATTGAATTGCTTTTATTTGCTTTCGGATTTGCATGCAAACAGATTTCTTGACCGGACCCGGGACTCTCTGCCCGGTCCTTGTGTTGATTTATGACTGCCGTTGCCAGAGAATTCTTGGAAAAGTTTCGAACCAATTGCTGGCATAAATGAAAATACGGGCTGCACTCTTCTCCCTCCTCCCACCGCCTCCGCTGGGCATTTAAAATTTCGATTTTCAAATTAACGCATCCTTAAAACTTGGACAGCAAAACTCGGGCTCTTTCGTAATTGCTACAGGAAAGACTCCTCTTGACTCCTCATTTCCTAACCGACCGACTCATTTCGCCCTCCCTGCATTAGTAGGAGGAGGGCCAGACTGGCGGACGGCGGACCCTCGCCTGCGGTCAGCGCTGTTGCAGAAAATCAATGACATTTCAACAGCCTCGCCGAGTCGAGTTGAGCTCAAAATACAAGTGACATTTTCATTAAAAGAAAACTGTTTACTGGAGAGCCGCGCAACGCGCCCGGGACGGGAAACGACAGTTGCAAAAGTTGGCCGACCGCAAAGAAGCGACCCAACCCACTCACTCAAGTACCATAGTTGAAAAAAAGCAGCAGCAGCTCGGAGTCATTATGATAATTTAGTTGAAGCGCTGGGGGGGACGAAGGAACGGCCGCCTGGCAAGGAGTCGCGCCGTCCATTGACATTTTGAAGAACTTTTCGGAGGAGAAAAAAACGGGAAGAATTGAGTGCTCTAAATAGAATGAAATTTGTGGAAAATGGTTTTCGCATTTGCAAGATTAACCCCACTGGCGGCACACGCTCTCCCAATCACGGCGAGGCGACGGCAGCCTCCGGCCGACTTGACCGTTTGGGGGCGGCTCAGCCCCGTCAGCTGGCATCATAACTCAACTTGCAATTGGCCGAGCAGCCAGTTATATAATAGGTAAGGGTATATTCGCTTTTGTCCATCGCTTAATGAGCACATCCGGCCGGGCAGTCACCCCCTTGCCGGTCGGTCCGATTCCCCTTTCCGATGCATTGCTTCATTGCACTTTACATTAAAGGCGTCTGTCGATCAAATTCCTAGGAGAACATTAACATTCATTAGCCCGAGTCTCTGTCAGTGTCACAACACAAGTGACGCGACTGCCAGATCGGCTGTAAGGTGTTGAGGACACTTCCTGGTCGCGCGCTCAGGCATCTTCTGGGCGGCGAGTAATTGAAACCTTTGAGAAGTCTTCCTTGGACTTCGGTTGGCTCTTTGGGCCCCAGGAAGTGCAGGCAACCGCCGTGACGTTTTGGTCTTTGTGCTGGTTTTTCTCTCGAGGAAGACGGGTTGGGGGTTGGCTTTGTTTGACTTTTGATGGGTTTTCTTGACCTTTTGTTGGCTTGTCTCGGTCTCGGTTGCGGTTCATTAAGGCGCAGCGCGGGCAACTTGAAACCGCTTAATTGTTCGCTCTTCTGCTTTGGAATCGGCAGCCTGAGAACCTTTTGGTGACAAGACTGGCCTGATTTGATTTTCGATTCGCCCTCGCCTCGTTCTCTTCCCTTTAATTAACCGAGAGCCTTCCGAGCTATTTGTTTCTATATCTGCCAGCAGCAGTCGTCAGTCAGCCGGCCAGCGACTTCGGAATTAGTTGATTTATGAATTATGACAATGAGAGCGGACGACGGCCACTAAAAGGCAGGCTTCCCGACAGTCTGTCTTCTCTAGGCCCCCCGGATATTCTAATAAAAGCAGCAGTCGCTGCGGCTGCTGCTGTCGCTGCTGCTGCCCAATTACCCACAAAACCATAACACCATGCAGATTTAACACTTCTTGTCAGGAATTGATTGAGGCGAAATCGCCCCTAGCTCACCATTTGAGGAGCAGCGGACAGAGAAAGGAACCGGCTGGGGGGGAGATGGATTTTTGTATCTTTCTTTTTTTATATTTGATTTTATTAAGGAATACAGGGTAAAGACCCCTTTATGTCCTTGGTTAGACTTAATAGAAGCCATAAGAGGCGCACTAGCAGCCACTAAGAAGTAGCTGCGCATTAACTAATTAACAATAAATAACAACTTAACAACTAACGAAATAACAATAACAAATAAGTAAGACGCGAGGGTAGGCCAGGGTTTTTTGTGTTTTTTTACGCGCCTAAATGCAACACTTTAAACGCCTAACGGTTTATACTAGTATCCGTATTTAATTAATAAACTTTCCATTTCTTCATTTCAGCGACTTCCCCCCTAGTCCTTGAGGAAGACGCGGACAGGGAAAGGAACAGGTAAGTGTGGGGGGGTTGCTCTGGGAGCTGGCAACGTTTGAAGGATCAATCGTTGGCTGATCGGGGGAGAATCAGGGAAACAATTGGGGAAATCGCTAGACGATAGCATTAGAGATTTATATAGCAAAAAATAGTCTTATTTCATCTTCTTCTTTTTTATTTCAGCCCCCCACGACGTCACTGGCGCTCTCCATCTTACGTAAGGGGACTAATTTGGTAAGTTTCTAAATTTCAAGGGGGGGGAGGGTTGATTTCAGCGAAAAATAAAAAATAAAGCTACAGGAGTATAAACTGTTTGTTGTTTTTTTTGTTACAAAAATTGCATACTTTTAGGCGTTTAAGCTTGGTTAAAAAAATCGTAGCATACTTTTAGGCGCAAAAAAAAACAACAAACCCTGGCCTACCCCCACTACGAAAATTTAATGGCTGAAAATAAAAAAAATGTTATTCGGGTTCAGATAATGTTGCATACTTTTACGCTGAAAAAAAAAAGATTAAAAAAAACCGAACCTTCCCCAACTAAGCGCGAGGCGGAGCGGCAAAACACTTACTCCGGCACCCTGGAGGAAGAAAGGATCCAATGCGCTGCAGTTTACGTCCCTCTAAGGCTGAAGGACATTTTGACTCCTTCCTCGATACGCTGGGGACCAAATTCCTGGTTGGAGGGGACTTCAATGCCAAACATTCTTGGTGCGGTTCTCGGGTGACCACCCTAAAGGGAGGGGTTCCAGGAGAACCAACCTATTGGCCCATGGATCCACGAAAACACCCAGACTTTGCCATCTCCCAAGGCCTGATTCCGGGAACAATATTCTGCTCCTCCAATGCAGATCTTGTTTCCGACCACAGCAATGCAAGGCCTGGTTGAGCAACAATGCGGACCCAGGACAACCACTTCTGTGGAAATAGATGACGTTAATAACAGTCTTGGCCAGGATATGCTTACAGCTACGAGACTTGCACCCCCAAGGATTTCCCCCTCATCCAGACCCCAGCCCAGAGACTACGGAATTAGTTGATTTGTGAATTATGACAATGAGAGCGGACGACGGCCACTAAAAGGCAGTCGACAGTCTGTCTTCTCTAAGCCCCCCGGATATTCTAATAAAAGCAGCAGTCGCTGTCGCTGCCGCTGCCCAATTACCCACAAAACCATAACACCATGCAGATTTAACACTTCTTGTCAGGAATTGATTGAGGCAAAGCCGCCCCTAGCCCACCATTTGAGGAGCAGCGGACAGAGAAAGGAACCGGCAATTGTCCAATGCGGAACTAGATAGTTGTTATCTTTGGCTGCCCCCAAGTGGCTGTCAATGGGAGTGGGAACCATTTGCTGCCCAGGGCAGCCCAGTTGGGCAGCTGATAGCTGCCTCTCTCAAATTAGTGCAATCAAGTAATCTTGTGTGATCTGCATCTGTTTGTTTTTGTATCTTTGCATCTAACACTTCAATTGTCGGGTGCCTGGGAATTTGTATTCATGCCCGACTGACCGGGCGACTGACTTGCTGGTCGGCCAGCAATTGTGGCGTAACAAGGAAAAGGAAAAACTATTTAAATAAAGGAAATTATTAAAAATTATTGCCTTAGACACTTCCAAACGACCCCGGGGACCGAATTGGCCATAGAGCACGGGAACCGTGTGAACTAACCGCCCGCTTCCCCCGGCCACTGGCTCTCTTGACCGGCAGGCCGTTTCCTTTGCTGATATTGGGCTTTTATTGGTTCTGCTTGGCCGCACTTTTCGTCCCGCCCCGTGGCGGCCGGTGCACTATGGTTGCAGGTCCTTGTTCTTGTGAGAAAAAGTCTGGCAACAGAGCGTGAAGGAGGCAAGGGTTCCTTCAAGATCGGTGTGGCTTTCGTTTTGAATGTGGCTGCGCCCTCGGGCAGAATTCATTAATGCAGTCGAAAAGTCGAGGGCGCCAAATGCAACCCCAAACTCAAGACGGATAAGCCGAGCAGATTGCATTGAAATTGAAACACACCCTGGAGGAGCACAGAGAGGCTGACAGGACACGAAACAGCTACAGTGACGGCAAGAAGGCAAATAAGAAAAAATCTTAAACAAATGCAGAGCCTCGACGGCAGCAGAACCGGCGACAACTTGTGGCTGGCAATGCAACAAGAAGACAACTCAGACCCCCACAGATTTGCCGAATTGAAGGGTTGCTGGCGGCGCTCTACACTGCTCCCTGCCAAGGACATTTTACTGCAGCCCACTTGATTTACCCATTCAGTGGACTGGCCCTGCCTGCCCCCCGCTGGGCGTCCAGTTCTGCTTTTTAATTTCACAAAAATTTCGTCTGTCGCACACAAAACGCATTCATCCTCATCACGGAGAGCTCCGTGCGGTCGCGTCGGTCTGTCGGTCTGGTGTCGTTCTTTTTCGCTGCTACTTCTGCTTACGGCGTCCTCGAGACAAAAGAAATTAAAAAGTGCATAATATGAATCTATAATACATAATAATAATCCTTCTCAGCCGGAGCATCATCCCCACGAAGTAGACGGGGGCCGGCAGCAGATGCTCTTGCAAATAAAAAAGGGTTGCTTCGTCCTTCTTCTCCTGCTCGGCTAACGAGCAAGAAATGCAAACAGAAAATAACATTTTCGTTGAAAAGAAATTAAAAATCTGCAAGATTTGCATTTCGCCTCCAACACCGCCTCCCACTCGGCGCTCCTTCGACCGCCAAAAAAAAAACCCGAGGAGAGCATTTTTAGCGCTGCTTATTTTTGCCGTTTGCCACGAAGCTCGGCAAACTTTTTGAGTGTTCACCTCAAAGTGCACTGGCGTGGACATTGAGAACTTGCGTGGCGTGGACGAGGGCGCCAGCGTGGGTGTGGACGTGGGCTTCATTGCTTCAAGGACCTTGCCTCGGCCTCAGCGCGAGAATCAGGCAGGAGAGGGGCGAGTTGGTCTGGCCAGCGCTTTGATGATGGCCCCTTCAAAAGCGTGTAGCGGGGTGGGCGTGGCGAGGGGTTAAAGAGAAGGATGCATGTTTGAATTTTTTAGTTGCCGGCCATCTTCTGGTCTCTCCCGCTGCTGCTGTCAATTTGGTTCAATTTTAATTAATGAGCACAAAATTGTCCGTATAATTTTGCATTCATTTCCAGTCCTGGTTCGTTTTTTTGCCTGCCCGCCTTTCATAGACGGCTCGGCTCCTCCGTCGCCTCCATCGTCGTCTTTATCTCATTGTAATGGAATTCGAGTTGCTGGCCGCCTGGAGCGCTTGAAAACGCTCGCTTAATTAGAAGGGCAGAGGTCGCTTTGCCCGCCTTCGAGTTCCTTTCATATCCATGCGTCAGACAAATGGAAAGATGGACGGCGCGGCGCGTCGGATAAAATAAATACCGAAGCTGATGTTTAGAAAGATTTGCTTTGCACTCTTCTTCCCTTTTCTTTGGCATCTTTTCAGTTGATTGCAAGGACTCAGATTTGAATGGCAGAACAAGGCAAGTGCATTCCCCCCGACGCGACCAACCGGCTAACCGACTCAAAAGATGGCTCTTAAATTTCTTTAATTTGGATCTTCGAGGGTTTTAATGTGGCCAACCTCAATGACTGTGATTCCTTCCGGCCTTCCGACTTGTCTCTTTCTCTCTCTGTTTGCATTGCACTTGTCGGGGTTTAATTGAAGGCTAAATTGCAGTTGATGTGTTCAGCGATGTGCACGAAGACCGCCCGCCCGCCCATCTCCGGAAAACCCAAAGAAAATGAATTATTTACTCAAATGTGCAACCGGCCCACCGAAGTAGCCGGGCCTCCTCTCCTATTTTTCTTGAAAAAGTCACATTTTTTGCTACACTCACATGGGAGAAAGGAATAAAGAAAAAAACGAAAGCTAAATTAGACAAAACGCAACCGGCAGACGGCACACCCCCCACATGCACACGCGCAGCGAAAGAAAGAAAACCAAATAAGAAAAGCCAACGACGACGACGGAACCAGGAGTAAAGGCCGCAGAGGCACGGCAAAGTCAAAAGAATGCAGTTAAGCACACAATTGACATTTGAAACGTCAACTTGGGGAACCACTCGAGCTGAAGAAGTTGCATAAAAAAGTGCCTCCGTCGTGAGGCCAACGAAGACCGAATATAAAGCAGTCTAAACTGCAAGCCCCCGCCATCTGTGCCGTCGTCGTCGTCAGTTTTATTTGCTGAGCAAATAAATTGCTCGGCAAGGAAGTGCAGCACAGGGGCCACGGGTCGTATGAGTTTTCTTTCTTTCTGCTCTTCAGCCAGCCAGCACACTCGGCCCCGTCTAAGATAATCACAAGCGGCGGCTGATGCTGAAGACTAACGATGTGCGGCGCATATCTGATTGCAGTTTACTGTTGCATGCATCATTAAAATGTGTCGTCTGCGGTGCCCCAGAGAAAGGGAGGCAGGGCGAGAAAGGGCTGGCGGGCTTTCTTTTTATTCTACTTTGCTCAAGGTGCGCTCGCTCGGCAGTCGTCAGCCGGTGCTGCAGTCAGTTGCGGGCATCCGGTGTATTTGCATTTGGTTGACAGGTCGGCGGCAGAGATGCCTGAATGGGAAAGACGTGCGAGCGAGAAGCTCTATGGCTGGCGTGTCGCTGAACTGAACCGAATCGTCGTTGTGCAAGGTGAGATGGCTTGGCTGCCTGCCCGTCAAGGAGGATAGTTGAGGGCGGGCTGCTGTAGACTGTAACTTTTGGTGGGGATCTGCAGCCAACTAGAAGTGAGCTTCCTATTAACTAACCGAGAGACCTCGACCACTTTACTGCCGTTCACACACACGCATTGCACTTTCAGGCTTACATGGCAAAAATTTCATTAAGTGCAAGGCAAAACCCGTGAAGAAATAACTTTTGCCACATTTTCAAGTACCGAAAAAGGACGCCCCGAAGTGGCATGGGGCGAACTGCGAAAAGTTTCCCATCCACACACACGCACAAGGAGATTCAGAGAAGCCTAAAAAAGAGGTGACTACGTACGGCAAACTACACAAATACAAACAGGCCGGCTCGGCCCGGGGTCGTGGGGGGTCGGCAGTTACTAACGAAATTTTGCCAGTGGCTGGCAGGATCAGGGGGCAGGAGGCAGGGGGCAGGGACAGGCAGGCAGCAGCTAAGAGAGCAAAAAATTATGGTGCATACATTACGGCGTGCACACAAATACAAAAGAAAAATGCAACCAAAGGCAATGGCAACGGCAGCGGCTGTCGGAAGACCAATGCGGGGGCGCCCAGGGGGCGAGACGGGGCAGCAACAGCAATGCAGGCTGACTGCGCTCGTAATGTCTGCCAGGAAAGTTTGCTGCAGTCGCACTGCCAAGAACGGCAGCAGCAACAACAACTGCAACAGGCTGGCAACAGGGGCGGGGGGCGGCGAAACATTTTCTTGCCACTGGTGCGCCTCGAACGGTGGCCTCGGTTGGGGCGGCTCCTAGCCGACGCTACTTCTGAGTAAATTAACTGAATTTCTTTAGTGGCCCTTCTCGTGGCGCATATTTGGTGGCTCGACATGGCACAAATAACCCAACGGCCCCCCACTGGGCCCCGCCAGCCAGCCAGCCAGCCAGCCATCCGTCGACCTGCCAATGCTAAAGGAAGGGAGGCTGGCGATCCAGGTGAAGCTGCAGCAGAGGGCTCGGTAATGGCGCCAAGTCTCTGGCAGGGCGGATGGCTGGCTGCTCAAAGGGTGGCTCGCGGCGACGGCGGCAGGTCCGCTCGGAGTTGCACAACAAGTTTCGACTTGTAGAAAACGTAGGTACTTTGCATTCGCATTAATTAATTAAAAATAAAATAAAAGCGGAATGGGCAGCCCAGAGATTTGGGGGATGAAAGGGTGGCCAGCCCATTGCAACAGCCACCGGGCGGTGGGCCGCCAGACTGAGGGCTGGACGGGCCCAAAGAGTGAATGCACCGGATGCGAAGACATGGCAAAGAAGCGTGGGCAAACGGAAGTCGAACGAACGGACCATTGGGGATGACGACCACGACGACAAGGGTGGCGGGTAAACTTGATAACTGCAAAACTGGACTTTGGCCAGGCACATAATAGCCGCCAACTGGCCGACCTGCAGCAGCGGCAGGAACAAAAAAAACGGGTCGACGACGGCCGGCAATTTTATTTGGCCGATTGTTTGATTTTTACTCCCGCCAACCAAGCAATTCGCCTTGAGGTTTGGGCCCCACTGCATGTTCCCGGCCCAAAGTACCGACCGCCGTTGTCGTCGTCGTCTGCTGGTCATTGAAGGGTCGCCCGGCACAGCCTCAAGATCTCGTGGATGAAGTACAATCGAGGGCTAAACGGGGACGCCAAAGGGAGCCACAAAGTTGCATCAAGAGGAACCCCAACAGCAAACGGGC
The DNA here is from genome assembly GCA_037075105.1 of Lissocephala sabroskyi. Classification (NCBI taxonomy): domain Eukaryota; kingdom Metazoa; phylum Arthropoda; class Insecta; order Diptera; family Drosophilidae; genus Lissocephala; species Lissocephala sabroskyi. The sequence continues at coordinate 89,943 of JBAMCP010000016.1, forward strand.
TTTGATTCTGAGGGGTAAAGTGAAAACTCAGCTGCAGTTGCAGTTAGAAAACTGCAATGAGTGCGAGGGGAAAATTCACAAAAGGATAATTTAATGGTAATTTAATTTCTATTCGACCGATCAGATGGCCACAATATCCTTCTCGAATTTTAAGGGATCAGACAACTGGGATGAGTTGGGGTCACAGGCCAGCCAGACAGACAGTGAGGGCAACAGCAGCGGCGGCCACAACCAGCAGATTGCAATTGCACCAAAATCAAACAAAAGGCATTAAAAAAAACGACCGACGAAATCGCCTGCCTCGCCGTCTGAGGCTCGGCTATAAAAGGGACACTTCCACACACACACACACGCATACATATGCATGAGGCTAATGTGCAATGCACATGGACGGTCTCCGGCGGTCCTTGGCCAGCGCCGACTCGAGGAACGGGCCTAAGGAGGTTGGGAAGAAGAGACCCCAAAACCCGAAACTTTTTTCATGACTGTTTTTTGTTTGTTGGTTTGGTTATCCTCGCCCCCACCCCCGTCAGAGTTGCATCGGATGCAATTTTGTCGGCGCTATGTAGACCCAAAGACCTGGCTGCAATCAACTTTTCCGCAGGACCTCCCGCCCACCAGTCAGCCCTGCGTGGAGGTCGTCGTTGCCGCTTTATTCCAGCCGCTTTCAGCAATTCAATCAGTAGTCCGAAACGAGGAAAGGGTTGCGAAAAAGCCAAGCCATCGGAATCGTCTCCGTCCCCAGCCGCCCCCCCACCGAAAGTACTTATTATCCTATCCGTGGCTTATGCGCAATATCGAGAATGCATTCTGCATGCGATGAGCGCCATCAACTAAACGCAAAAACTGCACACCCCCCGCCCACTGGCAGGGGATGCAAAGATATTTGCAAACAACGAAACAAGGCGAAAAAAATACCACAAAATCCACGGAAAAATCCTTTTTTTGCTAGTGAGCGGCTGGTAATGACGCTTGGCGGCTCGTATGTGGCAGAAAAAAAGATTTTCAATTAAAAGGAATTGCTGTTCTATGTAGATTTTTGTGCTTATTAGGATGACTGGCGTCCCCGCCCCTGCTCCCTTCGCCTTTGGGCCCGGCCATCTCCAGCCAGCCAGCCAGTCAACGGGTTAGCGAGGCAGGCACTTGAAAAATCCGTGCGCATTTGGTAATCAATTTCCGTTGTTGTTGGTAGGCCACAACCCCCGCTACCCGCTGTCGCTGCCGTCAGACAATCTTTGCTAATAAGCTGGCAACCGCCAGCCACCCACTGCCTACCCGTCGACCGCCTCTGTCATGTGAAGAATGCACTTTTCTATTATTCAGCTGCCAAAATGCATTTCGCTGGCATTTGTTAGCCTCCCCGCTCCTTCGATTTAGGCCAACAAGTCGTTCGTCCTCTTCTGGCTTAGTAGAAGGATTAGTTTCATCATTATTACCCAGGCAAAAAACTGTCGCATTGGCACATTGAAAGCGGCGCAACAAAGGCCAACGCTTCAAGGAAGAAGGCCCACGAATCGGTTAAAACACCTCGAGAATTTTAAACAGCTCACAAAATTATATCCGTTTTTAGAAAAAACCCAAAACTATGCAAAAATCTAACAAAAATGCTGCGAAACAAAAGGAATTGGCCACAGCCGGGCAGGTAGGCAGAGGCGGAAAGCCGCATGAATGAGTTGAATGAATGAGCGGCTAACCGATGGACTTTGGGATCTGGGAACTGCGTCGAATGCAAAATAAGTGCAAAGAGTTCAACAATGCCGACTGCTTAAGTGCATTTCGACGCATTCCATTGACGGACGGGAGACCGGCAGACAAGTACAGTTGACAAGGATATATGAGAATTCGTTTCTTTCATGGATACTTTTGATTTTGCCTTTTGTTGCGAGCACCCCGAACCCCTTTCGACTTTGCCAAGAAGCAGCTGAAAAATTGCTCCTTCTGCTGTGGCTTTCTGTGATTTTATTGATAGGAAAAACACTCCCGGCCCTTTGTTTGATTGTCATTTGGAAAAGATGTCGCTGGGCCTTTTGTTTGTCCCGCTTGATGCGACCACATCGGCTGCCAATGGGTTAATTTGTATATTTAGCGAAATGAAATCTAAGAGGGCCGGCCAACTGCCTGGCAGATGGTGACCACTGCCGCCCGAGACTCTTCTTGGCATTAATATGCCGCATTATTGAATATCGAGGCTGATATGCCCGTGCCGAGCCACAAATCCAATTAATCGTTAAGTCGCCGCAGACAATTTGCCGCACGTCTGTTGAGAGTTTTGCACCTTTCGCCCCCGACGACCCGAAGAAAAACGCAAATCACACAGGCAACTTCTTCCAATCGATATGAAGCGACACCCGCATCAGGACCCGAAAACAGCAGACCGGCCGACCCGGAGCATAAGTCATTGTGCCGCAATGTGCAAAAGTAGGGAGATCCGATTTCCTGTGGCTCCTTCGAGCGGCCGCCTTTTGTTTGCCAAAATCAGAGGCCCGTCTGCCCCATCGTCAGCTGGTGCTGCAATCTGTTTCAGGTGCCCTGGCTTCTTCATCCGCTTGTCTATTTCCGACGCGTGCCTAGTCAAGCCACCAACTGTGATTTTCTTTGGGCCGCCAGATGGGCCGCCCATTGGCATGGCAAACTCAATGGAGGAAATAGAGAAGGCTGGGTTTTCGCCACCGACAGTTGTTAAGTGGTTGCTGCATTAGAAATTACCCGCTTGTTGGGCCCGACAATTTTGGCCTACATAAACGGCGACGACAGGCCGCTCGATAGGCGGCGGATCATTCGAAAGAAACAATTTCAGCTGGCGAGGTTTTTCTCTTATGCAAATTTGCCACGAATTGAAGTTGGAATTTGAATACGAGAACCGATAAAGAGCCGGCGACCGGGCAAGCGGAGCGGGTTGCTGATGATTTGCAGTTCAAAGAAAGGCTTTTTAATGAACTGGAGGGACAGCAGAGACGTCGGTGACTTTGTCAAAGACGCGACGGCCAAAGACAAAGGAAAAGCAGAAATAAATCCAAAAACTTTTCATTATAATAATCAGGACCAACGACAGCTACACGGACAGCAGTTGTCATTACTAGGATTTTCCTTTTGGGAGAACGAATGAAAAGCGGCAGGAATTGTGGCCAAAAGAAATGCATTTTATTATGGCCATGCCAAGTTTGCCTTTAGAGATTTTAATCAAACCTTTCTTGTCGTTTATTGTCCGAGCAGACGGGGCTGTCAAGGACTTCGGGGGGTTGGGAGCGACTAACAAATTCTTATTGGCGGAGAAGACACTGAAATCCACCTACGAGTGCTTCAACGAATAAGAAAACTTACCCACACACCGACAGCCCAGAGAGAAAGAGGGAAAGAGACAGAAACTTCGGCAAGCGGCCAAGAAATCCCACTCCCCCGAGAAAGAGAAGACGATAGGAACGAGACGACGGCGACGGTGGCAGCGACCACTACAAAGGCGTTAAATTCGCCGCAGAAATTTGTTAGAGCGGCGAAGTCGGTGAGGCATTGTTGTGGCTTCGGCAACTAGAAATTTCCCCTGATTTACCCACTCATCAGCGTCGCGTAGTCAACGACCTGTGACGTCACGCCTCAAGAAACGCCTTCAGATTCCCACAACACCAACGTCGTCCGCACTCGACAACGGCCTGAGCGAATGAGTCGATCAAAGAGCAGCCGAATGAGCGGGCAAAGGGCACACAAGAAAGAGCGTAAGAAGCAGCGGCAAAAGCAAGAGCCGAGGAGAGCACAAGAAACGAACCTCAAGAAGAAGCCGCGAGCAGCAAACTCATCGCGTGTTCAGTATAACGACGCGTCTTGTATCTTGAAGTTCGGCAAAGGCGTTGAGCGCACCGCGCAGTCAGCTCAGCGGATGCAGAAAGATTCTTGTTGCTGGTGGAACAGATGGCGCTGGATTAACATTAATTTGGCTTTCAATTATCGCTGGGGGAACGCGGACGAGTTGTAAGTAAATCTCTAAAATTATCTTCAGTCCCAAAAGCGATCTGGTTTTCGTTCTACAAACAAAAGAGATAAGAACGCCGACCCGACCAGCAGTCCGTGGGGAGCTGGAGATCGACGGTGCCTGTTGCTGGGCCTTCTCGCTTGGCCGTGTCTTGATTTGGGTTTTAGGTGGGCGTTTTCTTGTCCATTTCCCTCGATTTAAGAGGCGTTTAATTAATCCACTGGGAAATGGGATTTTAATGCGAGCCGCACTCTGGACGGCGAGCTGAGCTCATCTGTTTGGAAGAAGCGCGTGTGCAGTGCGGACGACGGGGCAATTAACGAATTACGATTACATTAATGACGCATTTCGAGACCGCTGCGAACGACGCCCAAGGCAGCGCAGAAAACGAAGAATCTAGGTTCAAAGCGAACCTCAAGAAAATTGTGGTATTCTTCAGAGTCCCCGAAATATGTGTCATAAGATAGACGGCAAGAACCCGCCGCGGCGCGACCAGCCAGCAAAGCGGAGACAGCGATGAGTCAAAGCGAAGGAGAATCACAATAAAACCAGAAAAGAAAAAGCCACAGCTCAAGCAAAAGAGAGCGATGAGAGTTTGTAAACAAGACGAAGACCGAGGCAAAGCGGATCGCTGATTATGCACTTTCCGAGGGGTCGCTCTCTCCCTCTCTCTCTGTATATTTTTCTTTATAAGACCTCCGCTGACTAAGAAGGGGGTATGGGTATATAGAGAATTTGGATCGGCCTAATGGCTGTGGGTCTACCAGCGCATCTGGCCGCCCTGGACAAAGGGACTCAAAAATTCGCATGTCGAGTCATTTCAGAGACTAAGAGTCGAAGAGCGAGCCAGAAACGGCAATGAAAACATAAAGGAAACGGCAAAACAGCAGCTGCAATTAAATTACCCGTAAATACCAACAAAAAGGACCCGACCCATCGACTACGACGATTACGGGTTTCGGAGGAAGAAGGAAAACAAGAGACGAAAATTCTCCCGAAAGCAGGCAGGCAGGCCGGCAGACCCGCCAGGTCAGCCTCATGCGATCGGGGATGAAGAGAAGAAGCAACAACAACAAGTTCGCAGGATCAAGGACATCCGGACCGCAGACAGCCTTGCGCAGGCAACCCGCTGCACATGTGCGAGCCCAAAAGAGAAAACCAAAAACTGTTACACACTGCGAATCGGAGAACGAGAATAGGGAGAGATTAAGGACCAGTTCCTTTGTTCGGCTTATCGCAGGGTACAATTTTTTTTTTGCCTCCTTTGTGTGTGTGCGTCAGTCATTAGACCGGGGTGGTCGGGGTTGTCAGAATTGCCGGCACGGCGACAAACGCAGAGCAGGAAGAAAAACAGAAGAAAACAAAGGCCAAAAAGAGCCTACGATCGCCGCACAGTGGGTCAAATCATACAAATTTCGCTCACTCCCTACCGCCTAACCAGCTTTCATCCTTATCTAAAAAACTGTCTCGTTTCTCTCTCTTGAACAGGCAACGGCAGCTGCTTGGATATTAAAACAACGAAGTCATCGCCAAGGACCGAGGGGAATCGATCACTCTGAAGTCCCTTCGACGCCGTCGCCGCTCGTGCCATCAAGCCCTCGTCGCGTGCTTGAGGGGGTTGCTTGGGCCGCATTGAATTACCAGAAAGAAGTTTCAATTCATGCGGTGACAGACGAGACGGACGGGACCGACTAGCGATCCTGCAAGGACGATACACCCGACCCGACAAATTCCCTTATCACCCACCACCAACAGCGGCAACGCCTTTGTTGCTGCCCAGAGGGGTAGTTGCCGGCCTCATTCTTATCTTAAAGCTTACGGCGCTCGGGGGATGAGGTAGGGAAAAGAGCAGATGTGCCAGAGATCCTGACGAACGAGCAATCAACTCCTCTACACCTGGACGACGGGGGGTCGCGCTGAGGAATCATCAAGTTGCGCGTGCGCGGCATGCGCTGAAATATTGCTGGGTCTGGGGTTAATTGGGCTTCGGTCTTTTGTTGCCAGACTTTCAGTAGTTTCGAGTCGGTCGAATCCAAAATTTATTCTAGTTAAAATGTCGTCGGAAAATCGGTTAGAAATTGTAGAATTTAGTTTGGGAAATGAGAATACGGACAAGGCAACAACAAATGAAAATTCAACAAAAATACGTAAAACATCAGAAAAGGAAAACCACGCGGCCATCCATCGTTCAAAGCCCTCCGCCACAGCCCCCCAGCCTCCTGCCGTTGCCAGCGGCAAGTCCTCCGCTCCCCCCAAGGAGATGGCGGTTCTTACAGCCCAAGACGTTGGTGACGGCAGCGGAGGCGGCAGCAGCAGCAGCTGTTCGGAGCTCAAGTTCCCCCCGCATGGCAGTGGCAACGGCAACGGCGTCTACAAAATTCTCAAGACCCTCGGTAAGGGCAACTTCGCCAAGGTCAAGCTGGCCCTCCACGTCCCCACCGGCCGCGAGGTAGCCATCAAGATCATCGACAAGACTCAACTGAATGCCAGCGCCAAACAGAAACTCTACCGCGAGGTGAAGATCATGAAGCTCCTCCATCACCCCAACATCGTGCGGCTCTACCAGGTCATCGAATCGGAACGGACCCTCTACCTGGTCATGGAGTACGCCAGCCGCGGCGAACTGTTCGATCATCTGGTGAAGAACGGACGCATGCGCGAAAGGGACGCCAGGGTCATATTTCGCCAGCTCGTCTCGGCCATCCAGTATTGCCATAGTAAATTCGTGGTCCATCGGGACCTGAAGGCCGAGAATCTCCTGCTCGATCACAACATGAACATCAAGATCGCCGACTTTGGCTTTGGCAATGTCTTCGATCCGAACTCGCAGCTGGAGACGTTTTGCGGCAGCCCGCCCTACGCCGCCCCTGAGCTGTTCATGGGTCGAAAGTACGCCGGACCCGAGGTGGATGCCTGGTCCCTGGGCGTGGTCCTGTACACGCTGGTCAGCGGGTCGCTGCCCTTCGATGGCGGCACATTGAAGGAGCTGCGAGAACGCGTGCTTCGAGGAAAATACCGAGTGCCCTATTTCATATCGCTGGATTGTGAGAACCTCATGAGAAAGTTCCTAGTTCTGAACCCGGCCAAACGGACGACACTCACCGCTGTAATGGGCGACAAGTGGATCAACCTGGGCTACGACGAAGCTGACAAAATGCGGGCCTATCGAGAGAAGCCCATGGAACAAACAGACCCTGTCAGGGTTGAGCTGCTGGTAAATATGGGACACAAGCGACGAGAAGTGGAGACGGCCATTCAGAACCAACACTTTGACGATATCTACTGCACCTACACGCTGCTGGGAGTGCCACGGACTAAGAACCATTTAACGGAGACCGGAAGCCTGGGCTCCATCGCGTCGACAGGCACGCCGGGCGACAAGAACTTGGCCTCGTCAAGCCGCCCGATTCCGCCACGGGTAGCCAACAGCCTGGCCGTCAGCCATGGCTCCCCCTCAGTCGGAGTGCCCGCCAAGCCATCGCAGGTGACGGCCAGTAACCCTCCGGCCAAGCCGACGCGTCGTTCGACTCGCAGCAAAACGGCCCACAGTCGAGCGGAGCCGCCTCCCCGCACAGCCTCTCCACAGACGCCGCAGGGCCGGCGAGGCCTTAGCAGTGGCGGAGTCGATGTCAAGCCCACCTTGCTAAGCGCCCAACGGCAGCAGGCTCAGGCCCAGAAATTGGCCAATACCCCGCAACGCTATCTGTACGGGCCGACGCCCTCGTCTGCCAGGAGGCCCACCACAGTCTACGAGAAGGCCGAGGCTGCCAGTCCCCGGCCGCTGAGTAAGCCGCCGGGCGAGGGCAACCTTTTGGACCGTCTCAATGCGGCCAACAACTCGGGGCCAGCTGACCAGACTTCCGAGAAGCCCTTCACGCGCAATAATGTGGCCCGGGCCACCTTCCACTTTGGCCAAGGACGGAGTGCCAAAAACGGACGCGGCGAGGACAGTTACCAAACGGGACCGCTGTCGGCCGACGACACCAAGCCAGCCTCTCGGGTGGGCTTTTTCTCAAAGCTAACGGCTCGTTTTGGCCGGCGGGTCATTCATCTGCAGGAGAAAGATGTCACGGAGCAGCGAAAAAACCTGACGAAATAGCCGGCTGTCTTCCCATGCCCGCCCTGCCCTGCCTTCTCCCGTGCGCCAAACGAGACGAGAGTACAAAACGGAAACGGACTTTCTAGAGTGTCTTTAGGGTGATTTAGATCTAGATCCATTAGTGGATAGTGAAAATGCGTAAGTACGAGTATTGTATGTATATTTTTTAAGGCTCCCAATTAAAGAATATAGCGAAAATATCAAATAAACCGATTTGCTTTGAATTTGCCTACAGTTTGACGGGGAGAGAACCTGACGGACGGCTGACGGCGGTGTGATTGCGTGTAGGCGCCCCATTAAAAATCGCCCTCGCATGGGAACGGGGAAAATGCAGCCAAACACGAAACCGCAATCATTTTGCACTTTTGGAACTGCACACATTACACCGCTGCACACTCGTGTGAAGTTGGCAGTTTAGGAGGAAGGAAAGGAAGCAAGAGTGGGGGACGCGGTGAGGCGTAGGCGTCAGGCAGCGGAAGGAAAAGGCGTCCTCTACTCGAATCAACAACAACATAACAATATCCGGGAAATTCCCCGAACTTATGCAACCCCTCGGCCGACTTGGCTGGCTGGCTGGGCGGTGAGAGGGTGGGTTATTGAAAAGGGAAATGGAGCGTTTAATTTGTTAGTGGCAAACGGATGTGGAAAAAGGGGCGGCGGTAACAACAACAGGTCCGGGTCCGTCCGTCGACTAACCACGCACTCGCCGGGCCGATAAGATTGTTGGACCCTAAAGCAAACAGGCACTCACTATTTGCATATCACTAGAATCGATCGACCGCCGCGAATGAAATATTTCAACAAATAAAACTTTATAAACAATCGATAACGCGGCCCCACCTCAGATAAGATAGTCGCCCATCCAGCCGTCGGCTATTCCGGGGATGATGACATTCTAACGGCCCAAACGACACTCCCATCCTATTTGGCCTCTCATCCACCCACTTAAGCTTCAATTAGGAAAGGCAGCCACCTCAAAATGCAGTGGAGACTTTGGCCACTTTTGCGGAAACGGCAATAAGAAAAGTGTCTACAATCAAGTGCGTCTTTTGGCCATTAAAAACAAAAGCTAATTTGCCAAGGAAAAACTCATAACGAGCGCATGTAAACGAGGAGTCCTCAGAATGCAAATAAACGAAACAGGAATCAACAAAAGAACATGAAAATTACACGAACCAACAACATAAACTTTACGGCCAGTAATCCGGATGGCGGGGCAACGGGCAACAACGACGACAAGGACAACTAATTGAGGGTAGAAGAATCTTTTGAATATATTCCGCAGGACGGGGCGATTCGACTTGACTCGACTCGCCTTGCAAGTGTCTGTCCACAACGCCTTGAGTGTGACTTGGGTCGAGACCCGCCCAGCGACCCACCCACTAGTCGCCCACAATTATGTCAATAGCCTCAAAAACTGAGAACTGCAAACACTTTCGTCGCCGTGGGTGAGGGTGGCAGTGATTTCCTTGCCGATCCTTGCTGCGGTTTACCTTTTCTTTATGCCGTTTGGCCTTCCTTGTTCTTTGTTTACTGCGTTTTGGCGGCGTCACGTTTTGTAAATATTTTATGGACCATTTGGGCCAACAAATCGGCGGCCGTCAAGTGGGGTCGCCTTTCTTCTTTCCTTTTTCTTTTTTTCACTTTTAAGTGGCCAGCCTGGGGAGTCCTAAGAACCCGCTAATTAACTTTAAGCGACCACACAGCTGGTGGGCGGGGGTGCTCAACTATTTCGTCTCATTTTCTGGTTGATTTAAGCGTTTAATAGTTTCTGGTTTTTGCCAGGAAATAGTTTCCTCGGACGGTCCTTTTCCCTTTCCCCCCCCTCGAGCGATTTGTGTGACTTGCTCAGGCGGATTTCTTGCTGAAGATGAAACTTTTTCTTCATCGTCGTCCGTTCGTCTGGGCGTCTGGGGGGGCAGCGGAAAATTTTCTATTGTTTTCTCTCGACCCTTTCACAGCTGCCAATGTTGGCTGGTTGGGTTTTTTGTTTTTCCTTTTTGCATGTGGTTGTTGGCAGTTAATCAATTTTTTAGACTTGTTCTTTTTGGGATCGCCAACGAAAAGTTTATGATATGGCAAGTTTACATCCTCTCCCATCTCAACCAACGACAGCACGATGGCAGGCAGAAGAACTTGCCCCAGTGGAATGGGCGCAAGTGTGTGAAGGTTGTAAGGTAAAAGTTTTAATTAAGAAAACCTTAAAGTGATTTATTGATTAGCTACTCGAAAATTCCTTCCATCGATAGCTGCCCGATAGATATCGTCTTCTGCCCTCGTGCCATTGGTCGACCCAATTGGGGCCCCAAATGCGATAAATGCGGCTCGAGTGTGAGTGGAAGTGGGGGTTCTTTTGTGAGTGTGTTTGTGTGTGAGGGGAAGTGGAACCAAATCAGACACGCTAGCCGCGTCGCGGCGAAATAGAAATCGGGGCGAATACCGCGAACGGCTGCCCCCGTAGAAAAGGAAAGAAAATCGAGCACCGACGGCTACACCCACGTTTCCGCTGTGGCTACAAAAGTTTCGATTCGCTGAGGTGGCTGCCCATCGAGCAGAACGAAACTTTCAAGAGCCTCCAGCCAGGGCCCTCCCATCTCGGCCCGATGATACAAAGACGCCACTGGCTCATCATCTTTTGGCTCATTATAATGAGGCTCTCTGGCTTTCTTGGCCACTGGCCAATGCGGTTGAAGAAGTCTCTGAAGGGGCAGCCGAAAGTTCCCAACAAAATGGCCACCATTTCCGGCCAACTAACAGAGTAAAAAAAGTAATTACCCAAGTCAAACGAGCCGCACAGGCCACGTTGAGCACACCCACTCGCCACTGCGACTCACTCAACCTTCAAGTTGTGGTCTGGGTTCGGTCCGATGGCCTGTGCCGCAGATTTCATGCCCGTGGAGTCGGCCAACAGAGCGACAGACTGGTGTTTTAATTGTAAACAATATGAGAAGATAATCAGTGCCGAAAATCGGTGCGTGGTGACTGCGCCCGTTCGCTCAGGCTCAGCTCAGGTGTCGCCTGTTGTCGAAACATTCTTCATGACAGTTTGCCGCCCTCGCCGAGGTCCACGGCGACGCCAGTGACCACCGGCCGTGGACTCAACTCGGGCCGGAAGTGGCGCGACTGCAGTAATAACAAAAAAGCGGAACTACTCTTGAAAGATTGTGTGTGTGCCGGCAACGGTCCACCTTAGTCCCCCAGCCTGACTTTCGTCAGCATCGGAACTTTGGTTGACGGCTGCCGTCTCGCCGCCAGCGGCTTTTCACCTGCTCTCTGTCCCTTTCGTCTGGCATATTATTAACGTTTTAATATACCCACAGAATTTATGCCGCCCCGTTTCTTTTTCGGGCTTGGTGCGTGCTGGCTGGCGGGTGGAGTGGGTCGGGGTGTGTTTAAGGGTGTGACGGCCACTTGTTGGTCGATTCTGGGGGACAGCACGTGGGAATCATCGATGCAATTGCCAATGCAACCTGTGAGATATTACAAGCCCTTGTGTAATTTATTCTATTCTGTAGACACGACAAGTCCCAAGCATCCGGTTGCCCCCTTTTTACTGGGGGGCGGAGGACGAGGAGTGTGGCCAGTCAATGGAAAGAGAGCCCAAGTCAAGCTCGCCAATCTGATGATGTGGCGTGTTTTAAAATAGAGTGGACTGTACTAGTAGATGGGGTGGGGGTATCTCTGGGTAGATGTAGAAACAGCTCTCCAGTTGGCTAGATGGATGGATGGAAACTCATGCATGCCGCGCACCAAATACGAAATAAATTACACTTGATTATCTTGTTGCTCGGTCGGTTCTGTCATGTCCGAAATAAAACGCACACCCACACACACACCACCCACACACATGCATATAGTGAATGTTCTACAAGTCATTTGCTGACTTAATTTCTAAAGCGAACAGCGCGTTTGCGATTCAATTCGATTCAAACGATCGCCCAGACCCACGGCACAGCCCCAAAGCCCCCAAACCCAGAGCCGAGTACGTCCGGCGACCACGATGGCGATTTGCTCAGCGAGGCGTGCAACTTGCCGCCGCTGCCGGCGAGAGACGACGAGATGAGACGCGGTGATGCTACCCTTTCCCATTGGCTTTGGGGCGGGCGTGGGTCTTGTCTGGGCTGCCTTGGGTGGGCTGGCGGCTGACACAGATCATGGAAAGGGCATTCAGAGTGTTAGTTATTTCGATCGAAGGCTGTTTTCGCTGTAGGCGGTCACCGGACACCGCTCACTTAAGCGTTGCCATTGGCTAGACTTTTAAGCTTGTCAGGCGCTGTAAGCGTGTGTGCGGGTGTGTGTGGGGGTGTGAGTGTGTGTGTGGCTTTATTTAATTCTAGATAATCATAGAGACTTGTTGCTGCTGCTGCTAGTAGAGTCGACAAAACATGAAGGCTGCTCTTGTTGTTGCTGGGAGTAATTTTCTTTTTGCAATTGAATGAATTTGCGTTTGGCCGCGTTTATTGTTCGGGGCCGGCCAGTCTGTTTTTTATATGTATATATAAATCTGGCTAGGTGGAAGATTATTTAGGCCTCAGATGACTGGACTGATTGTCCGGTCTCGCTTGGCTATTTCGAATTTCACTTCCGGTCTTAAAACGATTTCCGCCTTCCAATACAAAAGACCGCGCACAACTTTCCCCCGCAGACGGAGTGGGCGGGGTGGACGACCTCGACGCTATGCTAAATATTTTATGTGCAAAACTTTCTTAACGTTCAAAACACAAACGAACAGCACCAGCAACGGCAACAACAACAAACAAACAAGAATTGCAATGAAAACTTTTCACATGTGGGCTGTTTGGGGCAGGGGCGGTCGGTAAGTCAGCGTCGTTAAGGTGAAAAGCCAGCGCAAGGAGGCCGACGACAGCCTCCTGTGCGCGCCTAAAAGTCAACTTTAATTTACATTTTTCATAAGTAGCCTGCCGCCCGCTAGGTTCACTTACTTATGCCGACATAAGAGCAGTTGGGCCCCAACAACAACAATGAGGCACTAGCAGCATCGGTGGCTGCTGCCGAGAGATGGAGAGGGAAGCTTTCTTTGTTGGGAATATAAAAAGAAAACAACCAAAGCCCACCCACCCGCCCACTGCCGGCCTGTGTAGTGGCAAAGTTAGTGTGTAATGAAAAAAAAATCCATTAACACGGCATCGAAGGAGGCGCGGGAGGCAGCGCCGACACGAAAATGCTCAAGATTTGACGGCAGCAGGACGTAGGATCCCCGTGTGCTGTCATTTAAGCTGAAAATAATTGCGACTGCTTGTAAATTCGCAGCGGCAACAAAGCGGCAGCAGCATCGAGAGGAGAAATGCGCTTGGCCGTGCGAATCGCATGTGCAACTTCAGCAATTTCCGTTTCCGTTGCTGTTTCATTTGCCTCAAGTGTTGCTCTCGGGGAGGCAGGCCAGCGCCACATGAGGATTCAAATTAGAAGGAACTGCCTGTCGGCCTGCCTGACCCGCCCGTCCTCCCATCATCGCTTCATTACTTTTCTTTGCATTTCATCTTAAGTAGCACACACACACATGCGCTCCCCAGCCGACAGGAAAAAAGAAAGCCCCAGCAAACAAGTGGAACGCTCAGTTACAAAGCAATCTCATGTGGCTGCAGCCGCCCCTTTCGATTAAGGTCCTTTCGAGCGGCTAAAGGGCCTCGTCAGCGGTGGCTACTTGGCCAGCCGGCTGGCCACTCTCTTCCCAGCCGACTTGGCATATTTGTGAGTCTGTCTGTTGACTTTCTAATTAAAAAATAAAGTCCACTCGGACACAAAGCCGTTTCATTAAGAACCCCTTTTTCTTTGCCTTCTCCTTCGTGCCCCTTTCCACTTATTCGAGTCTATAAAGTTGCTTGAGGTACTTACCAAAATTTAAGCGGCTTTCTCATTGGATAACTTCTCGATATGGTGTAACCTGCAAGAGAAGAACAAAGCATTGCACATTGCGCAAACAATGTGGTGATTAGTAATTTGAACTTTAAATATAAAAATTTTAGAAGCTGAAAGGAAGATTTTCGTTGAAAAGGTCGGAATTAAACTAGAAGTCCCAGGAAAATTAAAACAAATCAAAAATCAAACACAACAAAATATTAGGAAATTTAGGCTCCCTTGGTTGTCGAAAAATCTCAGTTGGGTGGGCGGTTTCTATTTCCTGTTTTTACAGGATTTTTTTCTCAAAGTTCTTAGAGTTTTTGGTTTGGGGGTTTTTGTTTGTTTTTGCACCAATACCATTTGCGATATTTTACCCTTAATTTAAGTTTTACATAGCGAGCGATTGGCCTGCGGTTTAGTGGCTGTGCAGTCAGTCGCCTACGCCGGTGGGCCGCCGCTGGCAACGGCAGTTGCCACTGACCCGCCGTTGCCACTTTGGGAGCGGAGGCACAGCTGCCCAGAGCTGCAGGAGCAACTGGACTTGGCCCGGTGACGATGTGATGAGCATCGAAGCAGCTGGCGTTGAATTTCGTGGCACATTTTTAAATAAATTTCTTTTACATTTCAAGAATCTAACAAAAACACTTAAGCGCTGCGGCCCACTAAATTCCAGAACGATGGTCACTAAATTCACTTTGAACTCGAAGGCCCCGCGGAAAAAAATTCTAACACAGCCGCGAATTGTGTTACATTTTTTAAATTGGGTTTAACCCCAGCCGGTTTTTTGACCGGCCGAAAATTATGCTACTAAGATTTTCAATTCGGCATCACAAGTTTCGGGTTTTTCACGGTTCTAATTTCGATTCGTTTTTTTATTCTCACATTTTCGTAGTTTTGCCGCAGCGCTCGATTATTAAATTTTATTTGAAAAAAATTTCATTTTTTATTTTACGAAGGTTTTTTTGAGTTGGAGGAACTATAGGACAAATAATTCGAAATTTATTTATTGTACTTTTAGCCAATAAAAATTTGTTTAGTTTTTCATTAATTATATTTTTAATTTTTTTCTAAAATTATTAAGCACGAATTAAAGTTTCTTTTGGGCAAATTGAACGACCTAAACATACCATCGATGCTCTTCGGGTGTTGGACAAAACACAACTAACTGGCTAACTGACTGGCTGACCACTGCTGAGTTGGCCAACTTTGCATTGGGGCCAGGACGACATGCCGACGCTTTAGGCCAAGACGACCATCGAATGTCTCACAAGAAACGTTGGCCAAGAGATTTTATACTCGACTCGGCCTCTCATTTGCTGAGCTCGGCGCTTACTCGTATATAAAATTAATCATGCAAGTGTTTGTGTGGCAATTTCAACTATATAAGTAAAAGAAAGACTTTCTCCGAGTCCCCTCGCGTTTGTATTTGTGTGTGTGTGCGGGGAATCTAAGGCAACTTAGATGATTCAGGCAGGGGAGCTTTGAAAGTCAAATGACCAGCGCTCCGCTTGGATTACTGCGGCCTTTCTCGTTTTGCCCGTTTGTTTATTTGTTTGTCCTTCGGTTAACCCAGCGTATGCGTGTGTGCGTGTGCGTGAATGTGTGTGCTAAGGGGCAACTAGGTGTTTCGCTCCGAATGGGAGCTCCACGTACCACAAAGAAGCCAGGCAGGCAGTTTTCGCTTATGAAACTTAGGATTTTGCTTAAATTTTTGAACCGATCAAACGATCTTGAATTTAGTGGGGAGTCCTTTGCTCGAATGGTAATGTGATCTTAATTATTTTTATGAATTGAATTTGCTTGCTATTTTTTTGTTTAATATTTGAAAGAACTACTAAACACGCAATATTTATGGATAATTAAAATTTTTGTTGTTTTAATTTTTTTTTAAATATATACAATGTATATTATTTTTTATTTAGTGCCACAATCACTTAAAAGATCTGGCGGTTTGATCTAGTGACTTGCTTGAATTGTTATTTGAAATTTAATTTGAGCTTTACACACACACAATTCGATGAGGATGGCGGCAAGAACGTACGACGCGCGTGACTGAGAACGTACTGAATTTTGTATTTCAAAATACAAAAGTGAAATGCTTGCGCGGCTTTCGATGGCCAAAACCAAAAACTACAAGACGCTGCTGGTCTACGACTGCGACTGCAGACGACGGCTAGTTGAGATGAAGTCCAATGTGTGCTCACATAAGTATGCAACACTTTCTTGCAAGCAAACGGCAACGACGACGGCTAACGGCGGCGCTGCCTTCTCCTACCTACACACAAGTTGCCTGTTTTTTCTATATATTGGCACACACGGAGAAAGGTTTTAAATATATGTATATCTATATAATAATATATATTATTTATATATGTATTAGGCAATGGCTGTGGCAGCGTCGTCGTCGTCGTCGTCGCCGAAGCAGCAGCAGATAATTTCCTACACGC
This sequence comes from Lissocephala sabroskyi, assembly GCA_037075105.1. Classification (NCBI taxonomy): domain Eukaryota; kingdom Metazoa; phylum Arthropoda; class Insecta; order Diptera; family Drosophilidae; genus Lissocephala; species Lissocephala sabroskyi. Next base: position 106,315 of record JBAMCP010000016.1, read on the forward strand.
AGTCAGTCCGGCTGACCGGTCGGGCAGTCAGACGGCAAGCAGGAGGCAGTAAATGTAAGTAAGTGTGCGCTTGCTCACACACACACACACACACACACACTCACACAGTGAGACTCGGTGGGGCCAACGGTGAAGAAGAAAGAACCACAAGAAGACAAAATAGTAGCCGAAAACGGCAAGCCGAAGTTCGGAGCACGCACGAACTCACGGTAGAAACGAACGCCAACACGAGGAGTACGGCAAAGGCAGCGGCAGCGGCATCCGTACGCGCGCGTAGCTTAAGATAAACTAGAAGAAGCAGGCAGGCAGAGGCTGCAGCAAGCCAGCCGAAGGCCCACTCACACAGACATACACAGAGGGACTTACTCCCGGCAGAGAAGCCGAGCAGACGCACAGAGCAGAAGACGAGGCGGCCCGACCACGAAAACGACGCTTACGACGACTCCAACGACGTCGCCGCCTGGCGTAGGTGGAGAACGTGTATGTGTGTGTGTGTGTGGGTGTGCGGGGTAATATAAATTGCAAGCAGAATCGTCGGCATATAGCCGTGTCTGTGTGAGTGTGGGTGGGTGGGAGGAAGCCTTGCAATTAGAAAGCAGGCAGCGCACGAAGCAGCCGAAAATTTGCCGAGCTTTTCACGAAGTCAGCCAAGAGACGGAATCTTCGGCTCCTTTTCCGTGTAATGAGGAGCCCCCTTGACCCCTCGACCCTTACCCCAACCCCCAACGACTTATTTCGCTTACCAGGAGTCCCAGAGCATCACGTGTATGAGTTTTTTGTGTTTCTTTGGGGAAATTTACAAATTTCGCTTTGCTTCACGCAGATTATTGTGTTTTTGTTTTGTTTTTAGTTTTGTATAAAAAATATATATAAATAATAATAATACATATAAAAAATGTGGCCAACAATCTTTTTGCTTTGTACTTTTGATTTCGCGCTTTAAATGACGCAATTTTTGTAGTTTTTTTGCTTTGGGTTCCTTAACTTTGTATTTTTTTGTATTACTTTCAAACGTAAAAGTCTACTAGACCCGAGAGTGAGAGTGTGTGTGAAAAAATGCAAAAAGTCAACTGAATCGTAAAATGAGAGTTATCTTCTTTGGTCGAAACGGGCTTTTTGTTGTCTCCAAAACACTGGAAATTCTTTTGTTTCTTTGGATTTTTTGCGCTATTCAAAACCGGTTAAAATGTGGTCCTTGTATTCCTCGAGAATATTCAGAGAGAGCGAGAGTTCAATGCTTTTTTCTTTTGGTTTTCTTTTTCTTTTTTGTTTTCTTTTTTTTTTGGTATGAATTTTCCTTAACTTTCTTTTTGAGTTTGGATTTTGTGTTGGTATTTTTTTTTGAGTGCACGCAAAAATTAATACTTAAAAATAAATGAAAACGTAATTGAAAAATCCGAAAATAAAAATTTGTTTGTACGACGACGTTGATGTGAAGCTTTGTACTAAAAATGCGAAAAATTATTTCGCCGCGAATAGGCCGACGCGCCGCGGCGCGCGTTCTTGCTGCGCCCCGTGCATGTGTTTGTGTGCCGGGTGGGGGGCAGCATCAAGCAAATACACGCATATCCCACACACACCATCATACGCCCCTTGTACGTGTGTGTGGCAAATAAAAAATGTTTTTCCTGCCGCAGCCGCGAAAAAAATCCGCGAGCTCGCCACTGTTCGCCGCGGCCCGTCCTGGGGGTGACCGCCGGCTGCGCTCTGTGTGCGTTTGCAAAGGCAAAGCAAACACAATCGTCGCCCCATCCCAAGCCACCCACTGGCTTTGCCGGGGATGCCCCAAACTGCCCAGCCGCGACTGCATTGCCGCCCACAGGCAATAAAATAAATGCAAACAGCAAAAAGGGAAGCTTCACACACACAAGCCCAACCGGATGATGCAGGGGGAGCAAACTCTCTGCCTGAGCTAGAGAGCTAGTGCGCATTTTCAAACACATAGAGAGGGGCGGCTGTGGGCCGGCAGCGCTGCTAGGAGGAGCAGTGGCGGCGGCGTCGGCGGCGGCGCTGGCTGCGCTGCCGATTGGGGCAATGGGGTGGGCGGGAGAGTTGTGTGGCGGAGGACGGGAGTGGGTGACAGTAAGCGGCCCCAAAAGATATGCTACATATTTTAATATGCCTCATTTGATTTTTCGGGGCTAATTTCAATTTATCAATAACTTGAGACTCCCCGCAGCGAAGAAAGTAAGGAAAATAAAAAAATTAAAAGACTTCTGGGAATTCGTGTTGCCGTCGGAAGGTTTTCTTTGCCTTGCAAGTGCAACGCGGCGAAAAGGTGAGCTGGGGAAATTTTTGTAATGTAGATAAACGAAATGGAAGGTGAACTGGACCACGAACCCAAAAAAAAGGGAAATACAAGCATTTAAATATATTTTCTCCCCCAAATGCCACGTGTTCGGCGTGAAGCAAACAAGTAGTTCCTTCCGCGCAAAGAAAAGGAGTCAGCCCAAAAAAAATACGGAACAAAGTGACACGTACAGGACAATTTACTGATGTTATTTATCCATGGCTGGGTTCAGTTTCTCTCTGGTGTCCGCGGCTGACAATTGCTGCGATCGGCTGCTCCTTAGGATCTCAAATCTCGGCACTTGCGACTTGAGCTTTGTGGGCATTGTTGTCTGTGTCGCCGTCGCCGTGAACTGAATACGATGCAAAATTACGAGGACTTTACCGATCAAATCTATTTCGATTTAAGAGAATTTATTCTCAAAAGGCGCCTGTTCTAATCATTGTGATGAATCAGATCTTCAAATGATATTCTTTTTATTAAGACGGCGACGACGACAGAGTTTTCGGTAGGGGTCACGGGTCACTTGAAATTCTGCGACGGTTTGTAAAAATATCAATTTATGTTGGGGTGGCGTTTTGTGAGTTCGATTAGAATTTAATTTGCTTTATTTCCGATGGCTGGGGTATCCGGGAGTAGTGGGCGGCAGGCATGAATTATTTTATTGCCGGGATTGTTGTGATTGTTTTGGTGAAGCTTTGATTTCGTTGTTGTCGTTGCCGATTTATATATACTTGTATGCAAAAAGTATTTGACAGTACTCAACTTAATGCGAGCAGCCCAGGACTTGTTAGCCTCACTCGCACCACTTGTGGGTTGGCTGGGCCGCCGAGGGTGTGAGGACGTCCACACATTTATATATATTCACTCACACTCATATATATACATATAGTTGGGGATATATATATATATTTTATATATATTAATATAGGTTTTTCTATATATCTATATATATATATATTTAGAAAATAAGCAATTCCGAAAACGACCAAACGAGCGACCGAACCGTCCACGACTTTGACCAGCTCTGTTTTCTGGCTGCGACGCTACGTGTCTTCTATTCCGATACCGATACCCGTACGCCCGTTGACGCCGAGATGCGTCGAGTGCGTTGCGTAGCGCGGCGAACCGTCCTGAGTTGAACCGAGTCGAGAATATAAAAAAGCAATGTTGTACTCAAAAGACGTCCAAAAGCCGTATGCCAACTAGTGCACGGCCGATAGATGCGTTCGGCGTTTCATCATCAGCCACCAGCCACCAGCGACCAGCGACGATACAGCACACGGCACAAAACATAACACACGGCGCCGCACATATCCCCTGCCCCAGTCGTACACACGAAAAAATCGCCACAGAAGCCCACCCATGCCACTGGCCGCGGCGCCTCTTGTTCGCTGGACGCGCGCGAAGCCCCCCTGCCCCAAAAAACCTCAACGGCGGCCGGGGCCATGGGTATGTAAAAGCAGCAGGCGGCGTCTCTTGATAACTTTTTGTCTTTGCTCAAAGTTGTTCGCGCGCGCGAAAAAGTCCCCCACCCGCTCTAGGCCCTAAATACCCTTTCCATTTACCAGAGCCGCCACCGTCATCGCCATCGCCATCGCCACTGCCTATGTACATTCAGCGATGCATTGAACGCACATCAGCGCTGGTGGGAGGGAGAATCTCCCAAAAACTGTTCACCAAGAAATAGAAAAAACTCTACGCAACGTCTACGTGACCACACTTCCGACACAGCCTTGACCACCAGGCCGGTGGGCCTGGTAGGCCGCTCAGCCGACCAACCGCGCACGATGCACGCACCAGGCCCCCCCACCGGCTGCCTGTGTGTGGGTGCATATAGAGAAAGAAGCGGAGGATATGCGTGTCCAGCAACAGCTGCAATGGGCCCATCACTCCGAAAAAAGTCATGAGGCAAACAAAACTCACATACGGCCGCACGGGGGGAGGCAGCTTGGTTTTTCTTTGCAGTTGCTTGCTGCACGTGCTGAGCATACCAGCGACGCTGGGCTGAACAGCTGCATCGTCATGTAAACGTTACGACGAGCCGTCGTCCGGCGCTGGTCAAGTAAATAACAGGCAACTGCAAGCCTGTCAACCGGCGAGCCGAGAGACTCGGGCGTCGCGTGGTCAGGGGCCGAAGCTATGGGGCTGTGGGGGCAGGCTAAAATCTAAAAATAAGCCAAAAAGAGACAACAAAACCAAAAAGAAGCAACCGACTACTTCGTCGTCGTGGCCATTCGAGTGCATTTGCCTTGCAGCGTTGCATACTCTCAGGCGCGCGCTGCACTTCCCAGCCAGCCGCCCTTGTGTGTGCGTCCGCTCTCTCTCGCGCTTTCCCTCTCCCTCTGGCTCTCTTTCTCTCTCTGTCGGCCGGCGACTGCAACGGCAGCAACAGCGACAGCGTTGGCTACTTCAGTCATCGTGGCAGCCTCAGCTTTGGCATTTCGGCCATCTAAACTGTGGCAAGTTGGGCGGGTGGCGCCCCCCAGCCACTCTGCTATTTACCAACGCCTCGCGTGCCAGCAACCACTACAAATGCAGCGCAGCCAGCCACCCACCCAAAATCCCCCTTTCTATCTTCTAGTCGATGCGACTGCACGCGATTGCATTTCTCCTACACGTTTCGCATGTTGGGGAAATGACGCGGCTCCAAATGCCGCCTACTGCGCATGTCCTTGTTTACATTATATGCTAACCGACGTCGCCGCCGCTTCCTGCTGCCAGCCGGGCTGCCTGCCTGGTCCCTATCAATGTGTGAGTTCCCATCGGGGGGGAGAATGGGGATAGCAGAGTTTGCCACCAACAACTAATCCAAGCCGAAGCCACGACGACCCCAGCCGAATACCAAGCCGACCGCCGGTTGCAAGAAACTTTGCTGATCGCAAAGATCGCAAAGGGCGGAGTTAAAGAAAATAATTGAATGATCAAATCGACCGCAAAGGAACTTGACAAACTAAAGACGAAATTTGCTTAGAAAAGGGACACAATTTGAGCAAAAGTAGACAGACGATCAATAAATAAATTACAATAAAAGTTGGGCGAATAGTTCTAAGCCAGAAACAGAAAAGGGGCCACAACTTAAATACAAGTCGAAAGACGATCAAACCAAAATAAAATCAATTCAATCAAAATGAAGAACAATAAAATGTTGAGCGAAAAGTTGAAGACCAGAAACAGAAAAGAAATGGAAAACAACTTTCTACAGAACCAGTAAGATAAGATTTATGCAATTGGGGGTAAAAATCTCTCGTAATTTCGCTCCACTTACCAGTAAATAAAATGCATCAAAAAACTATCACATCACAACTTTTTCTGATATCATTTTTCGAGTCTGTCTTTAAATTTTGATCTTGGGTCTTTTCACTCCTGGTACTAAATTAGTTGGCTATTCGCGTTCGGAATTTTCGCTAAGTTCGTTTCGTTTTCGATTTTGTTAGTTATAAAATTTTTGATTACTTTTTTGATAAATTATTAGAATATAAATTGCTGCACTGATAAAATTTTGTTCATAATTTTGTATAAATTTAGTTTTAAATTTTGTATTTTTTAGATTTTTAATTTGTTGATTTTTTTTTTTGTAATTTTTCGTTTTTTCTTGTTGATTTAGCTTAAGGACTTTACGTTCCAAAATTCAGGTAATTTCGTAGTTTTCGATTTTCGAGTTCTTAATGATTTCGTGCTTGCCCAAAATGCACTCAAATTGAAAATAATTTCAACAAAAAATTCACGTCTGAATTTTTATGATAAAAATAAAGAAATTTACGGTTCTGATCGAGACGACCGAAACTTTGCTGATCCAGAGATATTATAATCGATATATACTCGAGACTTGTTTGACGAAAAGTTGAAAATTCAGACGTTTAATTTTGGTTCTTAAATCGGAATCGGTGCGACTGAAACTTAAACCGGAAGTTATATCTTCTTTTTTTTACTGATCTGACTGACTGACTGACTGACTATCAATGGTGCTGCCTGCTATAATTATCGGTTGATCCTGATCGACTGATCTTTGTTGCTGTTTCTGCTGTTGTTGTTGCTTGTTGATTGACGCTTTGCGAAAACGAACAAAATGTTGTTGGATTGTTGTTGTAGGATTGCTTGTTGTTGTTGCTGTTGTTGCTATCAACGCGTATCAATTGTGGTAAAAATGTAACTTTGTCTATTTGTTCATTTGTTGTTGGCTGGCTGGTTGTTGGTTTTGTTGGTTCGAAAATTAAGGAAAAAACTGCTCTCTACATTTTATGGCCTTCGATTACATTGTCCTTCTAACCGTGGCTCCTTCACTCGAAGTGGGTATTGGGGGGGCTGTGGGCACTCAAGACGGCATGGCGACACTGGGGAAAAACACCGGCAAGTGCCCCACCAAAGGCTGCAGGGCAAAGGCCAGGGTGTGGGTGGGTCTGGCGGAGCTCCTGCCGAGGAAGGTGGCCGTGGGACACCCAAGCATTTTGAGTTTACACATTTTCCGAAAATCACACAACGAAAAGAGTCAGAGGGAGCAGGGGCCGAAAAGGACACGATGGTGAGATAGAAGGAGAAGGAATTTGAATTTCTTTTTATGGCGTTTCTGTACTTGGAAAAGTGAGTTTCACATTTTTCACACTTTCGCTTTACACACGCGTTCGGTTTTCTTTGCTTTTAGGTTGGTTTTTTTTTTGTGTTCTTGGTTTTATTGATTTCTTTTCACTTTTGATTTCTTGTTGCATAAGTCTTGTCTTTGTTGTTGGTGTTGTTGTTGTCGTCCCAAGAGTTGTGGAGTTTGGAACGCTGCGAAGACTGCCGACTCTGCCTGCCTGACTGCCTACTAATTTGCCTGCCGTACTAAGCCAGAAAAAACGCCGCAACTTGTTTCGCGTTTAGCAGTTTTCTGTTGCAACGTCCTGCAAAAATTGCTAACGATGACGGCCAACGTCAGTGGCCTGTGTGTCGCCGCCGCCGCTGCCGTCGCGATGCCGTCGCTGCTGAGCTCAGCTGACGCGCATCGCGGCCGCCTGCCTGTCCACCCGTCCACCCGTCCACCGTCCCACCGTCCTGTCCGTTCGCGTATTTGTTGCTGCTGTTGTTGTTATTGCAGCAACGCTTTGATTATTTCGTTGCTATGCTATAAGGATGATGATAAGAGTGGTAGTGGTCATGGTCGTCCTAGCTCCTGGCTTTAGATGGGAGTTCCTGCCCATACGCGTGCATGTGTGTGGGTGGCGGCGAAAAAAAAACGTGATTCAAACGGCGGCCGCGGCGGAAAGCGCGCTGTGAATTGTCCTCCTCGTCGGTTTTTGGTGTGGCGCAAAAAATTGCAACCAAATGGCCGCCGCAGTGGCAGCAGCGGCGCGTCGCTTTCTCGCTTTGCTAATGTACATACACACACACACACACACACACGCTTGTCCACCGGCGGTGGGTGGGAGAGGGGACGCTGCTAACAAATCCAAAAACACACACAGACAGCAACGCGCGCTCAGTCGCGAAAAATCAAAACAAAGCGCGACGACACCGACAGGAGCAGCCCCCAACGCCACCCCAACACCCAGCACACACACACACACACACCACAGCACATACAATACATATGGGATAGAGGGGATCCGACAGGCAGCAGCCCACCCCACGGCCCCGATGCCACCAATCAAGCGACGAAGTTTTGCCCGAAATCGCATTGCTGTGTGTTCGTCGCCGCGCCTAAAAATCAAACGACGCCAAAAAGCATACAGCCCCCGCGGCAGGGGGGCAGGGGAACTACGCGCGTTGCACCGGCTAACTGCGTAGACCGGCAGGAGGGGGAAGGGCCACAAAAAATTGCATTGCTCTCGAATGTACCTAAATCCAGGACCCACCCAGGACCCGCCAACTGTGGCACCCACAGCCCGTGGCCCATGTGGTGGTTTTGTTGTGATTTCGGATTTCTATTTTTCAACTTTTTGCGTTGGCTTGGCCGGCCGCCCCCACCCAGGAGAGGAAGTGCAGGGCCAACGAGTTTTCGCGCGAGTTTCGGTTCATTTTTTTGCCGTTGTTTTCCAAGTTGCAGAAGTTGCCCGTCTACAACTTTTCCTAGACACACACACAACAATTTCTGCATTCTGAGCCCCCAAAAAATGCAATCAAAGTCTCAGGGACTGGGCCCAGTCAGTCGAACTGCAATGTCGGCCGCTTCTCCCGCCGCTGTCCTCCTCTATGACAATTGAGGAAACACATAAATTCCCAAAAACCCACCCGCCCCCTCCAGCATCGCCTCACTTGGCCAGACAAATACAAAGCGCATCAAAAAGCGGAGAAAAATTGGTGGGCACATACACACCCACTGGGCCGTTCTATGTGCTGCAATCGATGCATAGGCCAGCGGAGAGGGCACAACGCATTTTGTATATTACTCATACGCAGTTTGGGACGGGGCGACGGCTGGGCAAAGGCAATGGGATGCTGGTCAGCTTAGGCCTACGATTGCCCACACACACACACAGTCGCCTGCATCGATTGCAACTTATGTACAACTGGCAACGGCCGGGATGCATCGAGGCAACTGTACATGGGGGAGCCGTTTTATATCGTTATCGATGGCATTGGTTATTGACTTTGCAGTCGCCCCCGACTTGAGTGGGCAGCCATAACGGCTTTTATATAACACCATATTTCTAGATACACACGCACAGTGGGACCGCAAGGATCGTCGGAAGATCCACCTCGATTCCATAATTCATACAGCAATTATGTAGTTGTGTGGGGAAAGATACAACATCAATCAACCAGGATGGCCCCGGGCCAAAGCAACAAAAGGGGGGAAAAAAACAGGTGGCGGTTTGGGATTTTTAGTTGCGGATGCCGCGTTGCCTTTGTCAGTGGCGCTGCAGTTGCACTCGCCCATCTGCCCTGCGGCCCGCTAATGGCGCAACTGGCATTTGCATATTCATATTCCCCAAAGCAAGAGGCGCTGCAGTGCGTCCGTTGCACATGCAGTCGCCGCCTAAAACGCAGACGGGCCCGGTGAGAATTTCACCGTCCACTGCTTTTATGTAACGCAACGGACATCCCCTGCCCCAGCAAAAAACACAACAAAAGCGCGGAAAATTGCGCGAAAAACTAAACAACAACGGCTTCAGGGGATCGGGAAAGCCAGTAAAGATCGGCAAGTCTGTCAAGTCGAATAATTTGTTAAATAAAATAAATGAAAATGCGCACCGTCGTCAGCCAGGTGATAGCGAACTTTTGAACTTTATGATATGGAAAACATATTTTCCATTGGTAATGTCCACAAGCGGGGGGAAAAGCAGCAGAGGTCGGCTGACCTGCAACATCAGCGCGGCAAACGCACAAAAACAAAATGCTAAGCCCGCATTTGGTATGCAAATGGCCACGCACACACACACACAGGCACTTCCTCTGTGCAGACTGCAATGCTGGGAAAGGGTGAGGGCTCGGGCGAGGGGGCGGCTGAGTGCATTGAAAATGCGCGCTTGCGTTTGAAAAACAGCGCAAAAAATACAAAAATGCCCCGCCTACTGGCAGCGACAACAACAACAACAATGACAATGGCGACAGCGATGGATGCAACGGGCAAAAATTCAAATGCAATGGCGACAGCAGCGACATCAACAGCAGCAGCAGCGCAGCAGCGTCGCCCATACGCCCCGTTGAATCCTGCGTGCGGGCTGTGGCACCAGGAAGGGGGCAGCGAATGGACGAAATGCAGTTTTTCGCCTCCTGTCCGTCCTTCGGCGACACCAAATGTCGTTTGCCGCTGCTGCTGTCGCGGCTGTCGTTGAATTTTGTTACAGTTGCCGACAAGGCGGCCGCGGCGGCGGCAGGGAGGCAGGATGGACAGACAGGCAACATGGATAGGTTTTTACGCTGCAACTGCTTTGTCAATCCGCGAGTTGTTCATATATATCAATTTGTTGTCTGTTTTTGGACCCGCAATGCTTCCTCTGAGGAAGGGTGGGAGGCGGTGGCGCTTGGCCGGAGGCAGCCGCCTTTGGAGGCGAGCAACGCATCAATTTGCAAGCCAACTGCATTTCCGGCCGGCCCACTTGCAAATGAGACTCTTTAATTTATTGGATGAGCCGGGCGGGCGGCCAAGAAAGCCAACTTCCATTTCAATTAAGAGGCTGGCAAGTTTGTCGGGGCCATTCAGGAAAGTAATTAACTGGAGGGGCGGCCAGGCAAGTGGGGAAAACAAAGGCTAAAACTGTCACTCGATTACAATGACGACATCGCTGCTAAGCGGCCGCCCGGCCCACGACTTAGCCAGGCCGAAGCAGAAGGCAAAATGCAAATAATGTGTGAAATTCCGTTAAGGATAAGGCAGCAAGGAGTGGCCACAGCGGGAATTTCTCAAGAGACGCCGCAACACAACAACAACGCGGACAGAGTCCTGTCGGCAAGGAGAATGACGGAGGAACGGTAATTAAAGCAGCTTAACTTCAATGAAATTAAACCGTAGCCGACGCCGCCGACGACACAAAGGACACGCCGTCGAAGGGACATCTTGACTGAAAAATGCCCGCCAGTCATGTGATAAGGATAATGGAATCCTTGCGAGTCCAAATTGTTTACTTAGAACACAATTTACCCCACATGTGCGGCCACAATAGGGTGTGTGTTTGTGTGTGTGTGAGTGTGCGACGGCCAGCAAAGGTGCGGCAGTGTCGTCTTTGAATCCTTTGGGGGCTGACTGGCCAGCTGAAGGGCGCCCTTGGCCAGGGCCTGCTGGTTTCGCCTTTTTAGTGTCAATTTTGTCACAAGTGTTGTCGCCAGCACAACACACGGAAGAAGCCCAGGCAGGGGGAGAGGGAGAGGCGACCACGGTGAATTCAATTAACCGGTGCAGTGGGGCGGGCGTGCTTGCGAACTCCTAAGTCATCAGCATTTTTATGACAAAGTTGACCGCACCTTGTGGACGTCGGATGACTTACTTAATTTTCATTTCCAGGTCAAGAAATGACGTCATGCGGGGCCACGACGACGCATGTGGCAAGAACATTTACACAATTGCGAGGGAAAGAGGCGCCACCAACTTGGCTGGCGCCAAAACTAATTGCCTACTTTGGTAACCAAACTTTAACGGTTTTAATCTTGAATGCAAATTTCCTTTGCTATGCAATTTTCCCCCGAAAAATTTACCCCAATTTGCAGGTCAGAGCCTTGCCAAAGATATCGCTGCACTGATAGACTGCAAGTTGGGCGGTAATTGCGTTCGGATTTTGGGCAAAAGTTGCAACTTGCAACGGCCTAAACAACCCTTCCGGATAAGAACTGCAATCAGGTGCATGCCAGCCGGGGCGGCGAAGGCAAATTAGAAACTTTGGACGAATAGAAGAATCGATGGTCGTCGGTCTTTTGAGTCCCCCAACCTCTCGGGCGTTGCTCCTTCTCCTTTCTCTTTGGTCGTTTACTTTGGTTGGATTGCCCGTTTTTTCCATATTTTCGACACTTTGCCTTTTTGGTTTCCCACCGCCGCCCACGCGCTTTTCACCAGTGAATGCCACACCCAACAGTTTTACTGCTCATTGACGGCAGCAGGCAGTCACACACACACACACACTCACACTCACTTTTGCCATGTGACTCTCGTTGGCTCATCTGCTGGCCGGCATTTTGGCTGCTGGTTTTTCTTTTTTTCCATTTTTCGTTGGTCGCTTTTTTTCTGTTGCTCTGCATTTTCGTTGATTTTTGCAACTGGTGGGCAGCGAGTGTGTGTGTGTGTGTGGATTCCCGCGCATTTTTTCATAACTTTTTCCTACTTTTTGGTCAACCTCCACAGCCCCGAATAAAAAACAAATTAAAAAACAATCAAAAATAAATTGGTCAAAAATAAAATAAAAGCACAAGAACTCCTGCAGGCGGGGCGCAAGGCAGCGGGGAGGGGACGGAGGCGCGGCAGGCAGCACCGTTTCGGATAATGTGCGGAAAATCAGGTTGTTTGTGCCGTCGACCGGCCGTTGGCCGCCGCTGCAGCAGCAGCAGTCGCCGTTGTCGTTTTATCTGTTTGTATGCCATTGATTTTTAATTATGTTGCATACTTTCGGGTGGCCGTCGTTTTTCGGTTTCGTTCTTTTTGGCAATAATTTAAACCGGGCAATGGACGGGCAGGCAATCGGGCCGAGGGTGCTCTTGAAATTGCATTAAATGAGGACCAACAACAACAATGACAACAGTACAAAATAAAAAAAAACCTCCCTCTCCCATTCCAGTGACCGTGAAAACCGCATTAAATACGAAAGAAATAAAAAAGGCCATTGCGGAAAGTTGACTCTCAATCAACGAAACCTAAATGCTCTTTAAATTGATAGCAATTATTTAGATTGCTAAAAAGGGAAAATTTCTGTCTTTCACAAGAAAATGCCTACAAGAGAATCTCAAACAAAAAGCAGAAATAGTTTCTTATTATAACAAAAAGAAACAAATCGGGAGACGGCTTCAAATTACCACCCACGGGAATAGAATTCTAAGATCTTTTGGATTTAAATTGGCAAAGGGTCAGTCGAAAGATCGATTAATGAACCCTGATCAGATCGCCCGGTGAGAAGGTTTCAGTTTCCCTTTTCCTGAGAAATCTGCCCTTCGAATAAGCCAGACCGATCCTGTCCTGTGAAAATGTTAAGGTCCCCTGGCAACCGCAGAAAGTCATATTCTTGACTCATTGAAATGGTGCAGAGTATTAAAAAAAAAAAGACGGAACATGGGAGGCAAAAATAATTTTCATTATCAACGATTATTGTTTGACCTTGAACGAGGTGTGATTGTGTTTGTGCGTGTGGGTGGGCGGCCGAGCATTGTTGTTGTTATTATTGTAATGCGGGTGTGAGGGAAAAAAAGGAAAAAAAATCGTACCCGCCGCCGGTGAATGAGTCCGAGCAGCCGAACATACGAAATTCATTGGTGTGGGCAAGTTGTTGTCGGCGAGTGTGTGTGGGTGTGGGTGTGCGTACTTTTGCCGGTTAATGAAACACACGCACCCCATTGGAATGGGGTCAGCAGCCGCGGCAGATTGGGTTCATCGGCTCATATTTGCCAGCTCATCGGCCCGGCCCGCCCTTCCCAGGACGGACGGGACGGCCGGTTGGTCACTGCTTCTTTCATTGTTGCCCCAATCGGTGGGGGTGTCGTAGTTTATTTGACATGCGTAACGTATTTCATTTTATTTCGTTTTTCGGTTAATTTTAATTGATTACTCGATACATTGCGAAATTATATTTCCATTTTTTCCCACGCGCTTTCACTTTCCATTGTATGCAGGCCGGGCCGGCCCGGGCCAGGCAATTCCGATATTTTCATTTGCCTTTTTTGCTTCCTTTCTTTCTTTTTTTTTGGTGGGCCTGCCGTTCATTCATGAGTTTTCGGGCTTTACTCACCCATTGACTGGTGGGTTCTTGAATGGGCCCATTGGGGGCTGCAAACCAAACGGCTATATGTCAACCTCGCCGATAATCTGGAGAAAGGCATAATTGGGCCAAGGGAAAGTCGCCGGCCACGGCGGGCACGTAAAGCAAATTAAGGAGCCCCACGGTGGCCGCCGTCGTTCAACCCCTTCGACGAACTATCCCATCAACACCGCGTGTCCTTCGCCTGGCCTAATGAGCAGGCCTGAGGAGAACGCACAGCGCGCGGCTTATCAGTGAACTTGCATCGGTCGCCTTTTGTGTTGGCCGCAGTTTTGGGGGCTTTTAAGTCAACTTTTCGGTCGGCAATTTAAATCAGAAGACAATGGCCAAACTACACTTGGCCACTGGATTTCGTGTTGTCATCGTTAAGATTTCAATCTTTATGAAGGTCGCACCAAGAAACTACTATTTATCGGAGGGTAGTAAAATCCACAAACTTTACGGCAAATGACACAGCAATGGGAACGTGGCTAATTTCAATGGCCATCCCCGACCCCTAACAGGTACGCAGATATTGTCGACCGGTCGGCTGCTTTAAGCCTGGGGTGTCATTTTGGTCGGTCAACTTTCTTACCGCCTTTTGTTGTTTAAATTTATGACACACACATAAGTAAAATGGGTACGGTCAGAAGCCAATCTGCCCCCTTCCCTTTAACCCCGATGGTTCTAAATGGAATTTTATAACCGCACATGTCGCTCAGTTGCCTGGCATGTGCCTAATTAGAAGCGCTTCGGCGTCCTTGCCTTCTTCTTTGACTTGTGGGTCGGAGGAAAGCTAGAAAATCGAGGTCAAACTCAGGGATAATTTCGGCGTTTTGAGGTGCGTCGGGTTAATTGAAATGTGGCCCGCCTGCTGGAGGCGTTGGGGGCGGGTCAGCTTGACTAATCCAAGGTTTACTGACCAACCGAGCAGGCGACCCCAACGCCTTGCTTTGTGCCCATAACTAATTGAAGCTAATGCTGAGAATCTTCAGTTGACTCTCATTTAGTCGACAAATCAGAGACGGACCCCGAAATGGGGTCCGTTGTTGACTGAAATTATGCAAATTTAAAGCAATTAAAAATACTTGCTAATTGACTTGAGCGCTCAACACGGCAAGCGGCGGCGGCAGTCGAAAAAAGCGTCCACGAGACGACAAAAGTCAAAGAGCCAGCGAAGGGGTTGAGGGGGCCAGCGGGCTACCGGCCAAGGAAAGCCAACGGCCCGAAGCACACATGCCACACACACACATAAACACACACCGAAGGACATGAATGTCGACGTGGACATTCACTAATTAAATTAAACAGAAGAGAAGCCAACGACGTCGGCGGCGAATCGGCGCCGAATGCCGGTAGTCGGGGGGCCGTATTAACTTATTTTTCGTGCAATTAACTTTTTAGTGGCGCACAAAACAAAAATCAAATCAAAGAAATCCCATTTTATGCGGCTGCTCATATGAAAGAGGCGTCCACCCGCCCAACCGCCCGACTGCGCTCTTTGCATTCAAAAAAGAAATGAAAAGTCGGCGGTTCCGGTGCGCATTCATTTGCATTATGGAAAAGAGCTGGCAAGTGGATGCGTGCAAAAGTTACCGAGCTCTTTTTTTGGAGTGCTCGCCCAACCCACAGGCACAGTGAGGCCTCGCGGGACTAACCGCGGCCACAGCCGCCAAAGGAGGGACAAGCCCACGAGTGCTCATCAATCGGCAGACATCCGCGGCCGGAATTGTTTTCTTTGAATGCCGAATGTTGAACTGAATTTTCATATTTCCACTCGCGTGTGATTTCTAATTCATGTCTACCAGCATTCGGGCCGTAATGAGCCTGCTTTCGACAACCGTGGAGCCGGGGGGCTTTACAATGGTCAGTCAGTCTGTGCAGGGGGCAGGATGGCGGATCGGTTAATTTGAATTGAGCGCGCTGGACCTTCCTGGCTTTGCAATTTCTCCCATGACTTTTTGATTAGGGGTTGGCCGGCCGGGGAATCATCGCGACGGCTGCCACTGCTCAATAATTAAGAAAAAGGCCTCGAATTAGACGTACAGAGCGAGGGGCGGGGGACAGGCTGGTCAACTGCAAAGTTAAAAGTTCGAATTTCGTTTTTGTTCCCACCACAAGGCAGTGGGCGGTTCTCAGGCCGAGGGCACTGGACGGGCGTAAGTAGGCGAAGAGCGCACACGTCCATCAAGGAGGACGCCCAACCGCCTGACTGATGGTCAGCGAAAAAGGGTTGCAGTCGCTTGGCTTTGTTTGCTTTTCGTCTTAAAACGATTGGAGTTTTAATTTTGTTGAAAATCCGTAGAAAATTCCGCTTTAATTTGAAAGCATTAGAATGTCCTTTTCTTGGGACTCCCCTTGGCTCTAAACCGGTTCAGGCTTCCATCTTCTCGGTTGTATCCACGCATATGTGCAATTACCGCCAGGACATCCAGGCGTTGAAGTGTGAAAAATTTATTAATAACTGTGCCTATGAAGAGGGCGAACCGCTAATTGCCGCCACGAGGGCGAGAAGGAGGCGGCGGCGGTCGCCGTAAACTCAAAGTGTCGGCCCTTTTTTATTTCGCACCTGACCAGACACCCAAGCGAGAGGACACTTTCCTTACCAAGGCAGCGATTCGGGGGAGAAGCTTAGGCCTAACCACACATGCGTGTGTGTGGCTAATGAATAATCAATAATTACGCATCTTGGAATTATTAATAGCAGAAGGGGCAGCTCGAGGGAAGGGGCAGCACGCGTCCAGAACTCTTCAAATGGAAGAGGCGGAGGGCAGACAAGAAGCAGGCAAATTATTTTAATTAAATAAAACAAAAAAAAGAAACCAAAGGACACACAAATCAAACCAACCAGGCCGCCAGGCTCGCCGACACTTGAGCGCCACTCGAGAGCCCCATAATCCAACATGTGTACCCAGCGAATTGCCACTTCGTCGTCAACGAACCAAAGAACGCACAAAAATTTAATGGCGGCGGTGGCGGTGGCGGTGGCGCTGACGACGATGGCCAGTGCAGTCGCCAGAAGTGGTCGAGTGCAATTCTGTCCAACCGCCCGTCCGGTCGGGTGTGTGAGGCCGCCGGGTCCTTTGTAAGAATTCATTTGGCGCAGGGCAAACTTTTTTTTCCGAATTTCTAACGCCGCGCACTCAAAGTCGCCAAAGAGCGCCAAAGGGGAGACGACGCTTCGTTGGTTTGGGCTGAGATGGGTTGCCCTCCCGGGCAAATACAAAACTGGCAAAGAGGTAAACTGCACTTAAAGTGCAACCAGAAAAAAAACCGACTGCAGCAGCTGACCAAAAATGCACTCTACTCGCGGCCCAAGTGGCGGATGAGCAGGCCGCCGCTGATGAGCTGCCCCGGAAGCAGCAAGGATGGGCGGCCAGCGGACCGCCGTTTATATGCAAAAAGATAAAGACCAAGTGCCCCGCTCGCATGGGAGAACTGTTTGTTTATGCACTTGGGGGGTGGCAGGGATCTGACGGACCGTTGGGTTGTCCGCGAGTTTGGCAAAATGCTGCCGAGTGCAATTTCACAAAGTTTGCTTGTTGTTTTGCTGCCCAGGCCGACGGCGGCGTCGCTGCCTCGGCCGTCAAGGGTCTGGGCGATTTTGATTGAAATCGCCCTCACACTGTTGGCGCGCAGAAAAAAAAATAACGGCCTCTAAAAGGATGCGACTGCATCCACTGATAGGGGCGGCCAGTCCTCCTCGTTGTGCACTTTTTTCGCCTTTGGTTTCTGCTGCACTTTATAAACAGGCCGGCGGCAGGAGGCTCCTCACCTAATCGTCCCATTGCCGGGGCAGCGTCATCATCCACCTGTTATCCATTGCATTTTGCCATTTTAGTCCTTCGATTTGTTGTCCACGGCCAAACTCTCCATTAAACTCCATTTTTATCCCTCGAATTGCATCCCGCATTTGACTTTTGACATTTTTTTCTTGTCCTCTTTTTTCGATTAGCTTCCGCTGAGTGTTTGTTTTCCTCTTTTTGTTTTCCGGGTTTTTGGTATAATTTGCGTTGTAATGACAAACTGCTGGATGGGGGCAGGCATCCAGCGATGGTTAAATTGGCGATTTTATTTTCATTTACGTTCAGCATTTTTTGCATCCTTTTTTCCTGTCAAACGAGCCCAGCGCTGTTGTTGTTTCAAGCGATTAATATGGCCTATGCCGTCCGCAGGTCGGTCCGCTTGGCTTTGTTTTATTTTTTGCCAATTTGGCGCACATAATTGAGGTTACTCTCAGTTGCGTTCAAATTGCCAACATTAATTGATTATGCCGGTGGGTGGACGGCCTGGTGGCCTTTAATAATCGCATTTTCACGACTGCAGCAAGTGAAACATTTGATTTTGATTGCGAATAAATTCTTGACCTGCCCAACGAACAAAGCGACACCCTCACCAAGGGCAGGGAGGCGGATGATTTTGTCACGTCGCAGGGGCAGTTAATTGACCGACTTTAATGGCCCTCGAAATTGTAAATTGTCCATCTTCTCGAAGGCGACGTCTGTTGCCGTTTTTTATGGCCAAGATGATGGCAAAATGTCCAATTTAACTTTTTTCATATCTCCGCGCTTTGTGGTTTCTTCCAGCCGGCAAGTTTGTGGCACATGTTTGCCCCGTTAATTGCCGCGCATAAAAAGCCAAACAAAATGTGTCAAGATTGATGGCCTTCAAGGATTTCCACCAAATCATCGCTTGATGCTTTACGATACGCGATATTTAAGAGCGGATCATCAGTTGAAGAAATAAAAATACAGTGAACTTTTTCCCACCGAAAACCACCCCAAAGAGAAGACCTCATTCCCATTTCTAATCAGATTGGCTGCTGGCGCCATCTATGGGCAGTTAGACGACAACAAATATAAAAAATAAACAAGGTCGATAAAGAAGTTTCCCACCACCAGCGACGACTTAAGAGAAAACTCCCCGCACCCCTAAAATAGCTCTTAAGCTCTGCCGGGCGCTGCCAACCCGTCGCAAAGTTAGCCAGGCGCCGGCCGGTGGGTGGTTCGTGGGCTGCGCAAATTTTCCGAGCACCACAACGACGACTAAGCGCCATGGCCGTCCTGGGCAAAATGGTAGCCAGCCATGGCCGAGGCTGTACCATCGCCGCCCGTTGGCTTTGTTTAGCGGCAGGCGGAGCCTGCGCAGGCGCTGCTTTTAATCTGCCGGCGGCACAGCAAATGGGCCGACGGCCGGACAGGTATATACAGTTATAATCATAAATTGATACATTTGGCGGGCGGCCGTGTGTGTGCTGGAATTTGTGGTTGTTGGGAGGGAGTCTGTAATTCCAGCTCACCTGCTGCCCGGGGGCAACTTATTGACAGACATGTCACACAATAAAAGCCCCTACACCAAGCACAATGCGAAGTAATTAATCATTTTTATGGATTATTAATGGAATCGTCGACGGGGGTCGGGGACCGCGAGTTCATCTAATTGCCGATGCAACTTTGATTTACTCGGGGATTGGAAGCTTGCCAGGCACACGCCGGGATTCCCGAACAGGACTCTACTAAAGCGGTAAAGCGACCAGAAGGAAACCGAAAGCGGCGACAGAAGAGTCTGGGAGCAATAAAAGTGCGACTGGAAAAAAACTGAATCCAGTTTTTTATGTGGCCTTTCGGGGCGAAAGAGGAACCGGAACAAGTATCCTTGGCAGACGGAGCTACTGTCTATTGACTGTCGTCTCCCCGCCGTCTGTTTGCTTGTCTGGCTTAGCGGCAGACTTCTTTTTCTGTCAGTTTCCCTTCCTCCTGTCACTGAGACTGAGACAATATTTGCGGCGCACACATTAAAGGGTGAGGCTGCCAAGGGAGCTGGGAATTCCCTTATTAAATTCAAGTTTCAGAAGGAACACCCGGCGCACTCCTTTGCCTACAAAATTCAATAACTCATAGAAGGACACAAACACTGAGGGCCGAATAAAATGCAAATTGAATTCACAGCCGGCTGAACCCAAAAACTCAAGCAAAACTAAATGCTGCCCCACCCACCACACTAAACAGCTAACATGGCGTCTACGGGTCTTATCGTCGTGGCTTAAAAGTCGCCCGGCCTCAGAGCCAAAGGGTTGGCTGTGGCCGTTGCCCATCCCCCTGGATGCCCACATGCCAACTTGGGATAGTTGTGACTTTTGTGTGCAGGCATCCATGAATGTGGGCTTGGCTTCTGCCTATGAACGGGACAGGGATGCTGGCGGTGCCCCTGCCCCGCGACCTCTGATTGGTGTGAGAGGAGCATAAACCAACCCTGATAGAGGACCACGGCCCGCTTCTTGTAATTGAATAAGTTTGTCTCGGTAGTTTCGACAGGGCGATCAAACTGCGGTTGGTCGGTCGTTGGGAATTCAATTTCAGGTACTTTTAAATCCCCTCGTAACTGTACTTCCATGCCGATGCGAGCGGCGAGTTTGCTTCGCTTTTGTTTCATCAAAGTAATTAGGAAAATTCTGAAGGACTTTCTCATTTTGACCTCCGCTTTTGTTTTCCTGCCCAGAGTTCGTCCGCCGCTTATTTGATATCTGCATATAAATTAGTTGGCTCCCGAGAGCGCGACGGGCGGTGGCGGTCATTTGTTAAGTAAATTCAACCTGAACGGGGCGAGCAACTGCCAAGGAGCCCCGGCGAAGACCAACAGACTTGTGGGTCCCTGGGTGGCTCCATTGTGCTTGTTGTGTACCAAAAACCACTTTGGTCTGTTCAAAAACTCTGCCCTCTCCCCGCGGCGGCACGCAGCTGCCAAGGAACAAAGTGAATTCTGCTTGGTTGAAGGCAAAGCGGGTAAAATGAGCGCACGTCCTTAAATAAACGAAAGCTACGGGCAAAACTCACTCACGCTAACGCTGGCGATGACGGAGCCGTGGCCATGACGCAGATTATAATTTCAAAAGAGCCAAAAACGAGCACGAAACTCAAGCGAACGAGCAGCATCGTCCGTCCGCCTGGCAAGGCAACTCTGGCGACAACGCAGGACCTTCATTATGAAAGTTGCTGTTTTCATTATTTTCCAACCGAGGAAGGGTCGCCCCTCATCCAACTAATCTACATTTGAAAACGGGGCCAGAGCAGGCGGCGGGCAAAGCAAAAGGGGCGGTTCTGGGTGGGTGGATTGCATGTTTTATTTTTGCACCCGTAAGGCATTTGCCGAAAGGATTCATCTTACGACATTAGTGACCTCACCAGCAAGGGCCGGAGGACGCGCGGGGCCGCCAACAACGGACACAAAACATGCGACGTGCTAACCAAGTGGGCGCCAGGGGGACGCTTGGCGCTGTTTTTCTAGTGCAAATATAAGTTTTCCATAATGGCTGCCAGCAGCAGCCGAGCAAGCACGTCCAACCCTGAGCCCCCTCCCCATTCTCCTCCCCTCTATCCCTTGGGGTACAATCGAGCTGTCCACCCGGTCAGCCGGCTGGGGGTGTCAAAGCTGCGGCTGGCAGAGTCTCCATCTTCTGCCTCACGTCGTCGACAACGACGACGACGACTGAGTCCTCATTTATTTTACTTAATTGTCAAGTTAGAATTCTGAAAGGGTCGTTCTGCCCCCACCCGTTGTCAGCATGAGCAGGAGTGATGGAAACCGCCTCCCCCACATTTAAGTATTTTTAAAGGCGAAAGGAGTCTCGGTTGGCAAACCGCTGCCACCACCACGGACCAAAGCACCAAACCAGGACCGAGAGTGCCTCGCACAGACAAAGTTTTCAAACAGCTGCCCAATGTACAATATAAATGCGGTTTCCATATTTTTGTGGTCCACTTCAGTGCACCTCGCTTTAGTGCCAAAAGTACAATCAAATACACCTACACACACAACCACACACACACACAGTTACGGCGACTATTTCGATAGTTCTGTGTGCGGGGTTATAATGAACGCCATTCATAAAACTTTGGCTAAATACGAACATTCATTATAAAATAATTTCGCCCCAAAACAAAAGGTACGGGCAACGGGGCCAATGGCAGAGGAGACACCGACGGGCGGGGGGGTCGTGGTTGGAAAGTTGGTCGCCGAACGAACACCGACAGAGGTGGGCCAGGGGGGGAGCAGGGGTCGAAATTTGCATTCAGAGTGAAAAAGTTATGCACTAAACCGAAAGATAACAAGAAACGTAGCTCGTGGACAATAAGCCGATTTCTTAATACTCTAAATTAATTAAAATGTCGAACTTACCAAGTTTTTCAGCGATTTACTTGGCGCACCTGAAGACACTCGCCTACTTGGCCACTTACAACACTAAAATTACGACGCAATTTCACAATGGAAAAAATTTTTGCCGAGGGGTGCGGGGGGGACACATGCAAGCAATTTAATTTGCTCAAAAACACTTATTTTACAACAGCTGCGGTTGAAATTTCATATAACCGTAGTGCCCCACACCCTTGCGCACTTTTTAACGATATTTTTAAGCCGGCGGACGCGTTAAAATTTGTAATTTTACATTTTTCACTTTTAAAACACACAATCATGAAATTTTTAGTATTTACAGTTATCCACGGAAATGCCAATTCCGTGCAAACGCGAATACCAAATGTGGAATAGGGTTGCCAGATCGCCACCTGATCACGCGGCCAATAAGAAATTGTATGCGAATGTATGATTCATACCGCACGAAATATATAAAGCAGAGTAGCAAGAATTAAAGATTAGTTGGGCTAAGGGTCCGCTTAGAGATTGTTTAGTATTTTTTAGCTCAAAAAATCGCCCACGCTGCTATTATCGATACAATCGACTACAATCGACTAGTCGATCGATACAAGTGATCTTGGGCTGCCAACTCGGGGGCAAAATCAGCTGCCCGTAAGAAGAAGAAAAAGAGCAGTAAGAATAATTTAACAAAAAAAATAAAAAATTTAAAACTAATTGCAGCAAAGAATATTGGAAAGGCGTAGAGCTCATCGGGAAGAGGACAAATATCAACCGCCACTTTCGGTAGTTTGGTTTTGGGCACTCTGACAGTGCCAACCAGGATTTCACTTTGACCAGCGGCCAAGCTCAGCCCCCCGTGTATCCATGGTTGCTTCATTAAATTTCTGTTTGCGTTGGGAGTTTGGATGTTGCGGTTACGGTTACCGTGTGCTCTACGTACATCGAATTAGGCGCCCAAAGCCACCACCATTACCGCCACCGCCGCCTCCTCCACTGACACTCTACCGATGGGTGCACTTTATTATATCGGGATGCGCCGTATTATTTGCATGAAGCGTGTACGCTTTCATTTGCTGTGCAACAGATTAAATTTCGTTAACCCCGGCAAGTAAAGGCCAAGTGCCGGGCATCCACCCATGAAGCCCGGCGGCCCCACCAGCGTCCACATCATGGCCGCCATCTTGTCTGATTAGAGAGTCGCCCTGCCAGAAAGGACTGCGTCCATTTCAAAGAAATGTCGCAATAAATCTTTAAATTTACCACGCCCCGACCTCCATCAGGCCGGCCGACCCGGGCTACGTGACTTTACATAATGAACAGACGGTGAGTCGCTGCACTAATCCATTACTAAATTAAACATTACACTAAATATAAATAAATAGCCTCCCCCAGGAGTGACAGCAAACAGACCAACTGGCCGTCTAGAGACTTTTAGGAAAACCCTTTCTAATTTAAGGCAAAGCCGCCCGCCCAAAACTTGTGTCTGTCAAACAATAAATCATCAGGGTCAGCGAAGTCAGCCAGTCGAAGGAGAGCGAGCGGAAGACCTTTAATTACACGTAGGCTCAGAGCTCAAGTGAAACGAAGGGCAGCCGCCAGCTGATTGGGATTTCTGCCCAAAACAATTAAAACCCTTTGGCTGCCCCGTGACCCCCAGGACGGCCCGACCGGCCGGCACTTCAGTCATTTAATTCCTTGATGGCCTGCCATTTTTATTTGCCCACCAGGCTCGCCGGGACGGGACCAGCCAACATTCCAAGTAAGCTTAAAAAATTAATGACATTAAGAACCTTGCCGGCCAACGGACCGCACCGTCCCCGTATCAAATTGCTAAGCAAACTAAAAATTTACATTTCATTTCAGCTTTCTTATTAATGGCGTTTGTTTTCCAACACCCGTTCAGAGCCTTGCGATGTCCCTGCCAGGCACTCACGGCGGTAAGTATGAGGAAGGAGTTTGCTGGCGAATTAACTCGGAAGCTTTAATCCCGCAGGTCCCCCCACCGCCGGAGTTTCGAGTCCGAAACACTCGAGTTTTAATGGCATGGAAAATGAAGCATCCCGCGTCGGGCAGGGCAAGTTCTAATGTTTAAAACATGACAACGGGAGGCGAATGTAATTTATAAAAATCATTATGATAATTATTATTTTAGCTGGAACTGAAAAAGTTGCTCTTTTCCAGGAGCCCCCACGCGAAGTTGGTCCTTCGGTTTTGCCAGCATAAACTTTGTGCAAATGCCAGAATAACAGACACCACAATGAGTGCAATGGGAATTCTGAGTTTGAAAAGCAATTTCGGCGAGCATCTCGCAGGGATTCCCCGAGCTGCAGATTATACTTTTCAATTTCGGTTATTACAAGCGAACAAGTGGACAAAACAGCAAATGAATGTGAAGAGGATCCGCAGATACCTCTAATCAAAATGTCCTCCGCTGAAAGGGTCCCATTTTGGAATGCGCCGTCCAACAGGCGCACGCGTGGTGGCCACGCTTGCCAGGGGTTGGCTGCTTATCCCGCAACCGGACAACGAAAATTACCCTGGATCAATTAACCCTTGACTGCGAGGCACGCGCTGTGGTTGGAGGAGATTCCGACACGGGACAGGCGGATCGCCAACGATCGGCGTTGAGTAGAGAAAAACTGTGAGAAATTGTTGAAAATTTTGACCTGGACTCATCCGACAACTTTTTCAGTTCCCATGATCCCTAAACACCCTTGTCAAAGGACCAATACCCCCCACCGCCCTCGGCAAAGGGGTGAAAAGGTGAAGCGCATAGCTGACCACGGCCAGGAGAAACAAGACGAGCAACTGGCAAACCCGTTTGCAGGCTTTGCCCAAGGAGCCAACCCCACCAAGACGCGCCGGGCGAATCATTAATTGTCCTCGAAGGACAAAAGAAGCTGCGCTTCCCAGCAGATCACCAGATGAGCAGCCGGAAAACTGGTTGCGATCCCCAGATCGCTAGTTTCGATCGCTTTTGAGCTTTGGCCAGGCCGAGCGCGTTTCAGTTTAGTTTTGCCAACGGAAGTGTCGGGAAGTAACGCGAAAATATCGAGGATATCGCGGGATCTTCGGCTGGGTGAGTTTAAATATTTGGCCAACTTTTCTGGCCAGCAGACGGCGCTTAAACATTCAGAGAGCAGACGGCGGCGACGACCGGGCAACTAAAAAAAGGTTACAAGGTTACTCAAACGTCCTTCGCCTTCTCCTAAAACCGCCGCAGACCAAAAAAAAGCGGACCGGCGAATGACCAAAGCAAAGCAAAGCAAAACAAATCGTTGGTGGCACAAAATAAAAAAAGAGCCAGTGGAAAAAAAATGTTTGCCACTTTTCTTTTACTTCCACACACACGAGAGCTTTCGCCGCTCTCCTTTTGCGTGTGTGGCTGGCCACGATTACTGTAAATTTCGCACAACAAGAGGAAGAAGGTCCCTGTGAATAAAAAAGCGTCAATTTTCTAACAAACCCAAACAAACAAAGCGCGGGCCGAAGGCTTCTAAAAAAATTCATCAGCGGGCCCCCACAAATCGCGTAAAAAATCGCAACCATTTTGATGGGTGTGGCTGTGTGTGTGTGTGTGTGTGCGGGAGAGAGCGCCAGTTTTTTACGGGAATATAGAAAAACAAATTTATTTTAAATACGGATCGCATGGCCGCTTGTTGGCGATTGTCAATTCAGTTGTCGTCGGCTTTTTTGTCCTCCCCATCAAAGGAAAACGACAACAGAAAAAACTCTTCCTAGACTTCTTTTTATCGGGCAGTACTTTGACCCATTAAATCTGAGGAGATGAAAGATAGAGAGAATAATCTGAGATTCCGGACTCTTGTCTTCTAACTGCCCCAAAGATTTTAAGAGCTTCGACTCTTGAGAAGTCTTAAGTTCCCTCTATCAATTCCCTTTGAAAATCAGAAGAGTTTCCTTCAATTTCTGTGCTGGTAAATTAAGCTCTATCCTTTCTATAAAAGGATCCTTGCTGTACTTTAAATCCAACTTGCCATTTTTCATTTTGGAATTGATCTATCCTAAGCCCCCGGAGGGAGGCCTCAAACCCTTTTAGATGGATAGTCTATATCTGTTGTTTTACTCGGTCTTTGACAAAGAAGGACGCGGGCTGGCAGGAGGGGGAAGTGGTTGACGAACCAACACAAACTACAGCAACGCAAGGATCCGATTGGTTTTGGCCACGCACACAAAATTCTGCATATAAAGTGCAACTTCCAACGCCAACCGAATGCAGTTGCACACACACACACACACCCGCACACACACAAACCAACACGGTTGAGCGCCTAAAAATATAGCTGGCAAAAAAAAGGAGAAAAAGTAAATATTTTTTTGTACATAGGGAGAAAAAAGCCAAAAGAAAAACAAAAATACAAAAAACTGCAAAAGCTCGTAGAAAAATGCACTTTTCTGGGTGTGGCAGTGGGCGGGGATCAGGACAGGGGCCGGGGCCGCTGGCAATGCATTTCATTTGCATTAGAGTCCGTCAGTCAGTCGGCCCCCCCGACTGCGTGGGCAGAGCGAGAGCACGAATGCATTTTTATGGCAGGGACCCCAGCCGTCGTCCTGGTCTATGTGGTGGTGGCTGGCGTTGCAGTTTTATGCCTTTTTTGCATAGTCTCCCCCGCCCCTCGGGCAGGCACCTAAAAATGAACAGCGCCAAATGCATTTTTACACCCTTTTGCTCTTACTGTCCGTGTGTGCGAGTGTGTGTGTGTGAATGCCTATATAGTAGGCATCCCTGCCCCTTCGGCTGGTGCTGCTGAGCGGCGTCTCCCTATTTGATATCCTAAAAAGTCTACATAATTTTCATACGCCAGCAGCGCAGCCGGCGAAGCTCGCACACGCCCATGTTTTATATACTCACACACACACACACACTGGCAGACAAAAAAGGACACAAAAAAGCGAGAGGCAAAACACTAAAAACTAATGCGCGAGAAAGAGAAACAGACATTAGGCAAACTGAAGTGCTCTTCGTCGGGCAACTGCCCGGCCGCTTGTGTTGGTGAGCATCCTGCGCGTCGGCTTCGTGAGAGCGAACGAGCGAAGCGTTCGGGAGAGCGAACCGAGACAAAAACCCAATGGCTAAATGTTTTAGAAGGCTTGG
The DNA here is from genome assembly GCA_037075105.1 of Lissocephala sabroskyi. NCBI lineage: Eukaryota > Metazoa > Arthropoda > Insecta > Diptera > Drosophilidae > Lissocephala > Lissocephala sabroskyi. Next base: position 133,220 of record JBAMCP010000016.1, read on the forward strand.
CGGAGCGCAGTTCCTTGGAAATATCGGGGTTATTATATAATTTCAAATCAAGTTAAGAATCTCGGCGATTTCTAGGACTCATTTCTCGCCCGGTCTCTCTCGCTCTCTTGGGCTTTGTATCCTTTTGTCCTTAAACAAAGTTACTTATCTCGTTTTTTCTACATGCCAACCACACACACACAAACAGTGAGAGCGCTGAGCATTAGCAGACCGAATAAAAGCAAAAAGTCGGCTCTCTCGGCTTTTGCATTACGTTTTTTTCATATACCAACAGGACGAACAGGACCAGCTCTCCTTGTATGCGCCATTTCCCTCTGCCTGTGTGTGGGGCGCTTTCGTGTGTGGTTTGGTGTTGGGCGTCTTAAGCAGTTAATGCCACAGGCTGGCCAGCAGGGCGGTGGGTGGATTCAGCATGTCCCTGGTGATAAGGATAAAGCACGCATCGCACGATATGCGTGGGCATATATATTTGTTTATATACGCATATAAAATTCTATATACATCGAGGGAACCAGCAGCTTCTTTTTGGCCAACGAAACCCCCAAAGGAACCCAGAGATATGCAATTTTAAACATTCTATGGCGCTTCATTTTTATCCTAATTAACGATTTATATTTTTAACTGAATCAAGAGATTCTTCTGATTAAGGAAAAGCGCCAATAATCCCAGAATTCAACGAATGTCAAGAACTGTATTCTAATTCTCAAAGATCTTTGGAATATTTCCATCTTGATTTCTTTTTTTTTTAGAGTCTCCTTTTTTATGAAAGTTCTTTTCGGTGAAATCTAAAATGATCTCAAAGAAGAAATACCAAATTTGTTCTTTAATTTCCTTAACCAAAATCATACAACCAATTTGATAAATTCGCTCCCCAAATCCTTCTCGGTTCCCTGAAATAATTTACGCGACCACCAATTGAATTTCCCATTATTAAAGAGACTCCCGCGGATCTGAGGGAGGGCTCATCCGGGGCGGGCAAACAATCTAAAAATATGACGTTTAAATTTATGTAGCTATTGGTTTTTATTAAACGAAAACAGGACCCAGGACCGGAGGGGGATCGCCGAATATCGGCCTGAGTGTGGCATTTCCAATTTTGGGCACACCGGGAGTTTTGGCCGACGCAGAAAATTGAAAATTTTTTTTCTCCGCTCCCCGGGAAGGGGACCCAAAGTGCATTGCAGCAGGCAAGTGCATCATATTTCACACAAAGTGAACTGCACCATCCCCGAAAAAAAGGACTTGCCAACGACGACCAATAAACAAAACAAAAACAGACCATCCGACCGGCGTTGGGGGCGGCCATCGAACTTTTTGGGTTATGCATCATAACTATGGCCGGGGGAAGGGCATAGATTGCCCGGCCTGTGTCCTGCCGTAGGCCTGCCCCGGGCAGCCCGCCGCCGCGCCTCCTTATGCACCTTTGATATGCAATTTATATACACGTCATCTGCGTGGCAGCGCCCATTGTGTTTTGTTGTGCTAAACACACACACCCACTCTGGCCAGCCGTCTGCCCGGCAGTGCAGTTCTGTGTTTTGTTATTTGCCTGGCCCACCCGGCAGCCGGTGCATTGGCTCCCAGAATTTCATGTTTTCGCCAAAATGCATTTTCATACGCCCTGCAAAGCAAATAAAAGCCTGGGAACGGGAACAGGACCCCCGGAAGTGCATTGCACTTTCATCTAATCAAGCAAGCGGCCATCGCCGGTAAGCTCCTCGGATCGAGGAGTCGTCTGCCGCCAACGGAGAGTGAAAGGTCGGCGGGGCTTATGGTGGTGCGAATTTCCAGATGGACAGGGACAAAGCGAAAATACATTTGCTAGATTGAAACGGCGGAGGATCTGCGGGCAAGTCGCTGATTTCCAATTCCCGTTTTCGGGGAGGGCCAACTAAAAACCGTGGGCCGCCCTGCAGAAAAAACCCAAAAATCCAGGCGAAAAAAACACGGCTGGGCCGGCCTGGCATATTTGCAAATCCTGGCCAAAGGATGCACTAACGAACTTTCGAAACACGGCGGTATGATGGCCAGCGGGCGGATAGACTGGTTGACTTTGCGATGCACTTTTGCATCTGCTGTGGCGCTGGGCAGTGGGTGGGGGGTTAGTGGGCATTGTGATCCCGAGAATTCTACGGAACATAGCCCAAAAGAGGCCACTCCCCCTGCCCGGAGCCTGGCAGGAAAAAATCAAATTGCCTGGCAACCATTTTGAATACAAAGTGAACCTCCCCGCCCATAAAAAACGTTGGGTGGAAGGAACTGCATTCGTTGTGGGCTGAGAGGACGTAAAAGAAAAATGCGACGCCATTTGCAGGGCCACGACGACGACGACTTCCTGGCAGCGCCTTCTCCTCCTCCTGCTGGCAAAAAGGACTCAAAACAACCTGCCTCCCACCGCTGCAGTTGCACTGCCGGGTCGCCATGCGAGTGCACAGGATATGCAGTCCTGTGCCACAAAAAACGAGAGCAAAACAATCCAAAAAGGACAACGAGAAACGGACAAAAATCAAATGCCGAGAAATAAAATTTCATGCCGGGTGGCAGGCACTGTGGCCGCCCCAACAACAACAACGCCAGCGGCACAGGACAAAACAAAAGCTAAAAGGCAAAGCTGCAGTTTTCCTTTTGCTGCACCGCCCAGTGGACGGGGCAGTATGTGCTCCGTTTTATTTTTTCAACACTTGACGGCTCTTCTGGCTTTCCATCGACGACGATGACGACAACGGCAACGACGACGACGCTGGCGCTGGCGAACAGCAAAATGAATGAAAATCAAAATGTGCAAAGTTGCAATGGAGGCGGCCGTCTGTCTGTGCGTTCGTGTGGGTGAATGGCTGCTGGGTGGCCAGCGCGGTCCCCTTGGTCATAGGAAAAGCCTATTCCGAAAAATTGAAAATGCAAAATTTCATTTGTGCAATGCGCCCCAGACTGGGCCCACCGTCCAAGCTGGCAGGCCGGCAGAGTCGCCACCACACGGCCCCCTGCCCTCTAACGGAGTCTGGGCAAATGCAATGTGGCGGCTGGAAATGTTATCTACGTGCAGGCAGGACCAGAGCCGGTCTGGAGGTTTGTTCTCCCTGGCGGAAACTGTGGGGACCTCGGCCACTGCACTGCCCCCACGACGTCGACAAAGCAATTCTTCAGAAATGAAATGTCCTGTCCGCCGCCAACTCCACCCGCCAGTCCGTCCAGCTTGATTGAGGCAGGGGAAATGGGGCTGAAAGTTGGGTTTGTCGGCCCGAGAAGCATAAATAGGAGTTTTGAATTGGAATCGCAAATGATCGGGGAATCTTGCCATCGATCGCTTGGTAGGCAAACCAGCATCCCAGCCAGTTGGGCTGGGGGGTTAGTTTTTTCAGTTGCAATGGGGAAACAAAGCAAAATCCCCCAACGGACACCAAATAGAACACGGCGCATTAAGGTATTTGCCAACCTACTGCAGAGCCCAAAAAAGTATGCTACGTTTTGATGCACGGCCTCCCCAGCCACCGAGGAGATGCCCGGCAGCGGCGGGTGGGGGCAGCTATGCTCGCAACAAAAAACAGTGCACCACAAACACTGACACACACACACACACACACACACACATACGCGCAGCAGTTGAAGCAGCTGCAATAAAAAGTAAAATCCAAAACTGCAACCGACGCGCATTGCCGCCACCGCCCCCCGCCGCTCACTCGTGCAGGCCTCACGGGCTTTATTTTGGATTTTTTACTGCTGTTGCTCGGACGGACAGTCGCACAGGTTGTGGAGGGGGGGGGCTGCTTCTACTTCAAACAGTTCAAGTGAAAGGCAGCAAGAAAAAATGCAAGCAAGGGGCTGCAGTAAAAATCGGGTAAAAAGACCAAGGAAATCGAGCGCTGCAGACCAAAAAAGAAAGACTCGAAAAAAAAGGAAAATCGCGCAACTGCAAAGGCAGCGACGGCGACAGCGACAACAGCAACGGCGAATCAGTGGCCGCATCGGGGGCCACCTCACGAGGATGCACATTGTTAGGCGGCCCAACTGAGACGCCCCAGAGGAGTGGGCCGGGGCCGCAGTTGGCCAGGATTGGATTGGCGGCTGCTGGCCACTGCATTCGATTGGGGCAGCAAATCAACACGGCGCTCCTCCGCCCACCGCCCGCTGGAATCCTTACGCGCCAAATGCAATTCGCATGGCCGGACCGCGAAACTTGAAGAACCGCGGCAGCTGCCCCTCCGCGCGTCATATTCATTTTGTATTTATTGCTGGCCGGATGATTGGGACGGGGGGCTGCATTTTTTCCTCTAGCTTGGGGAAAGAACAATAAGGCGACTTGGTCACGTACGCGACGCCGGCGCGCGGTCCTTTCAGGATTTTGGTCATTTTGTGCAGCATCTGCTGAGATGCAGGGGGCCGGGAGGGCTTAATACTGTGGCATTTTTCTTGAAACAGAAACAACAGACAGAGGCCATCATCGTCGCCGGAGCCGCAGACACTGAAAAAATGCATAAAACGTTGCAACAAAAATGGGCGGACGGCTGGGCGGGGGCTGAGGCTCAGCTGCAACGTTGATTTGATGAACATTTCGGACGCCGTCTGGCAAATCCTCATCACCGCCCACCTCTGCGGAGACGAGGACGTGCCGATGTTCCTAACTGTAATATGCAAAAAGTGTCCTGGCCTGGGAGTCCACCTCGGCCATCCACTCAGACATTTGCCTTGAGGGATTTTCCCTCCGCACTGCACAATGCAATTTTTCTTCATTGTAATTTGCGTCTGGGATTGGCGAGTGAGGGGCCCAAAACAAAAGGCAAAATAAGCGGAATGGGGCCAGGCTTAGTCCTGGACGGCGGGTCTGCCTATGCCGCGCATAAAAATTATGCGATGGGACAGTGGCCACCGCCGTTGTCGAAGCTGACGTCCCCCTGCCGGTGGAGCTGTAAATTTGGCATTTTTGCTGAGTCCTGCGTTGTTTCGTGGACAATCGAGGTGGAAAAAGTGGTTTGAATTTTTGCCAAAATGCATTTTGATGTTGTCTGCGGAAGGTGGCCAAGAGGAGGAGGAGAAGCGGCGGAAATCGTCGAAGTCTTTTGACAAATCCTTTGCCAGCTTTCAAATGGAGTAATTTGGCCATTTTGATTGGCAGGGCCAGGAAGCTTAAGCTGGGAATCCATCGAGGCTAACTTATGGATCCTTAAAGACGATTTCTATATATGCAAATATATCTGGATCCATTTCCTGGATTTCAAACTTTTCTCGTTACTTTTGCGCATTCAAATGCGATTTTAGTTATGAGAAAAAAGTTTTGTCGTTTTCTCCCACCGCCTTCCTGTGGATTTGCTTAAGCCGCTCGCTCGTCCTCGTTCTATTTTATATTACCAGCATCGTTTCCCATTTCCATATGCATTCACAGAAAGTTATTCAATTATTTTAATGGAAAATACGCATTCGTTTGCCTTTCAGATTCGCCTGATTTCCCCCCCATCGTCCTTCGACCTGTCGGCGCGCCGCAACGAGTGAGTATTTTTAGAACTACTTTATGGCCAGCGATTGACTCGTTTTTCGATGCAAGTGAAAAGTCCGATGATTAAATTTCCGCTGAAAATTTCCCTCGGTAGGCGCCGGGGGAGCGCGGGTCCTTTGCCTGTGCGGTTAATCGCACCGACGCCAGGTAAACACACAATTTACAAAATGCATGGGGCGCCGTTTGTAATTTTTTCCTCCTTTTTTGAGAGGAAATTTCGCCAAATATTGACTTAGGCAATTTAGCGTGCGCCACAGCCGTTCAAATAATTACAAGAGAACAGAAAACAAATAACTAATGCGACGAGGAGACCCAACAGAGGGACGAATGCGAGGACGATGCGGCAATTCGCTGGCCAAATACTTCAAAATGGAAGCAAATAAACAGATAAATTTCGATGGGGAAATTGTGACTGAAATTGCGAATTGCAATTAACGGCCATCAAGTGGGCGCCGCCCCAGCTAGGATCGTTGGATCCGATGATCCTTTGTCTCTGGCCAGCCCAACCGCAGATGCCTCGGCATCTCTGGAGCTCAGTTTTTTGCTCTTGTCCTCTCATCCTGATGACAGATCCGCCGCTCCCTCCCGCCCCTCCGCCTATTCGAAATGCCATTTTGAAACGAAATTTTGTGGCTCTTTTTTGGTCCAACTCCTTCGTCACGTCACCGTGGGTAGGGGGGGACGGCGGCCGCCTGCATGGGTCCCATTGTGAGGACAAAAAGTGCATTTTAGGCAGCCTGCCCGGCCCGCCCACTCGTGGCACATTTGATGTACCTACAGGACGAGTATTTTTAGTGGGCTCAGCTCTCGGCCTGATCCATGGACACGATGGTGATGCGGTCCCGGGTCCTGTGCAGTTTTCAATTGGGTTTGCAAAAAATTGCAATCTAGGCAGAAATGCAACAAAGGTCCTGGGCGTGCATATTCACAACGCCGCTTTGTCTGCCGCCAGTCGCATCTGCATATGAGAATCTCTCTCTATGTGCACACACACATACACATGTGTGTGTTTTTCTGTATACCTCGGCCAATGTGCATGTGCATTCACTCTGCCGCCCGCTCTAGTAAAAATGCAAATTTTGCTGCACCAAAAAAAGGGCAGCAAAAAAATACAAAAAATCCAGCATTGCAATTTCAAAGCCTGGAAAACTTCGTTTGGGAAAATGCATTCGCCGGCCTGCCAGATGGATTGGCAGACACAACACACACGGACAGTGGGGGGACTGCAGGCGGCCCTCGTCCGCTTTTTTTCGACTATTCTAACCAAGCCAAACTCAATGGAACTGCTCTCGGTACTTAAAGCTTTAAACGGGAACTAAAAGAGACCCGAATAGGAATTTCAGAACATAAAGAATCCAAAGAGGTGATCTTTCCTTACTTATTGGCTTTCTGAGACTTCGTTGGATTGTTTGAAAATGAATGAGTTTTTTCCCCAACTTCCTATTTGTATTTAAAAGGGAACTAAAAGAGATCCGAATAGGGAAAGCGCCCAATGAAAAATAACTTGGGTTTCTCAAGAATTCAGGACTCCTAAAGAACCGATCTTGCCTACAATTCTTTCCTAATTTCTTCGCTCTCTGAGACTTCGGATTGTTTCAAAATGGAAGAGTTTTCTCCCCCAACTTCCTATTCCGGGCAAGTTAAGGGATCAGACTTCCGTCGTCTAACTGAGTTAGGCTAAGTCCCTCAAGGGTTGTATCCCTGGCATCCCCAAAAAAAGCGCAATTTCTAGATTTAATTGACCGGAACAATTTCATAAAACTAAAAAATCGAAAATCCACACTGGACCATCATAAATTACCCGGCGTCCCGGCATTGTCACGTAACAGATCCCCGAGTCCTCCCCAGACCCCAAAGGCGTACACAGAAAATGTCAAAAAGGGTCGTCCTTCCAGGCCTTGCGCAGGGGGAAATGAAATAAAATCAAGCAAAATGAGACGACGATTCTAAACAATCCAAAAAAAAGAAGGTGAAGGGAAAATGTTGCCGAAAATTTGCAAGTTAAATTAATGACGTCCAGGAGGACGTTGAGGACATGGGAAGAGGAATTTCTTGGGGGCCCTGAAAGCCGACTAATTGAGAAATTTTTGCACTGAAAGGCAAATTCAATTTGATGGGCCGCCTGCCCATCTTGGCTGGGTCCTTCGAACGGTCAGTCGCCCTTTCGGCCACTGCGCTGGGCTGCTGTGTGCAGGGAAATAAAATAATAGTAAAAAGTTAAAATTCTATTCAAATTGTTTGCCAGCTGAAAACAATGTAATTTCATTTTATTTGAATATAAAATGGCCAACCTGCCAGGGCCCCGTCCCCGGGTAAATTCTCCATCTTATGCTAAAAAGTCCACAAAGTCGCCTTTTGTCTGCGGTGGAAAGGAACAAATAGCGACACACACACAAGGACCCCATCCTGCGCGGGGTTTTTTGTATGATTACGTTGGCAACTCGGGCGCAGTTCCTCAACCGGACCGAGTTTAGATACGTAGTTTTTGCAAATGGCTCTGTTGGCTGGCCAGTGGTTCCCTCCACCTCCAGCCAGCCAGTTCCATGTTCCGACTGCGGTCACTGCGGCTGCAGTTGCTGGCCAGGGTGGCCAGGATTTTATTGAAAGTTTTGTGTGGGCCCAAAGCTGGGGAAGGAATATTTTGAATGGTCATTCTAGTGGACACCAAGGCCCTCCAGAGGGCTATCTCAGGATCTAAAAGGAGATCCGGCAGACAAGCCCCGCCCACGGATTGCAGTCTATGAAGTCATTTGAATTTGCGACTAAAAATTTCTAATAACATTTCAGCAGAAACAATCTAATAACCCCCCTCACACACACACACACACACACACGCACACACACCCGCTCAGACAGCCTGATAGCCACAGACCGCAGCCCACCAGACACGGCCAAGGAAAGGCGAAGGCCGGGGGAGGGCGGGGGAGAACGAAGCTTAGCCGAACAATGGGCGGGTCGCAGGACAAGAGCTGATGATGGTCCGGCTCCTTGCGCAAATGTCCTGCCAACCCCATCAGCCGGCAGTGTGCGGCCCTTCAACATTGTCAGCCACAGTGGACGGAGCCCGGGCCGCCGAGAGTCGCTCGTATCTTGGCAATAAAATAAAGACTCAACTGAACTCAACTGAAAACTAAAATTGTGAATTGTAAATTGCCCACAGTCCGTCCGTCCGCACACACACACACAGCCCAACCCTCGACTCACAATTCGCCAGTTAGACTCTGCAGGGTGGAGCTTTTGTCGTCGTCCTTTCGGGTGACTCTGCCCGTTTAAATTGTGCAATTTTATATATGCAAGTTTCTATGTAGAATCCTCGTCCCCTGCCACCTTTTGTAATTGCTCCATGCGAGGACCGCCTGGCCTTGCCTTGTGCTGCTCCTTCTGCTTGCCTTGCCGGCCAAACTACCCCCAAGTGCAAGTTTTGGTGGCCGTTTTTATGTGTGGCAGCAGCTTTAGTTTAACAGCTCCTGCGGTGCGTGCTGCCTTCCTCTTTGGTAACTTGACATGTCCAACTGCAGCGGCGAAGGGGCCGGGCGGCCGGGCTCCCTGGCCAGACAACTGCGCCAAGTTCTTCTTGTCAGTGGAAAGGACAAGCTGTCATATGCATTTAAATGGCGGGCCTTCGAGCTTAAATGCTGAATTTAAGCAGCCCCCCAACACTTAATAAGCGAGTTAATGACTGCGTGAAAGTGCAAATGGAGAGCGAATGAAAAAACTGGCTGGCAGGTGGAGAGAGGACAGTCAACCCATTCGAATGGCTAGAAAAAAGTCCCGGCGACAACGGGCGGCAGGCTAAATTGCTTGTAAAATGAAAACAGCGCCTAAATTAACTTTTGTTTGTTTGCCAACCCAAACCCACGGCAGGATCTATCCGAATAATTATGAAGAGCTGTCTTATTTTAATAATTTCCGACTGCCCTGGCGGAAGGCCTGGCCGGCGTCCCTTTGGCTTCTAATAAATTTGCAAATGGCACATTTAAATGGGCGGGCCCTGGACGCCGCCGTTTTTTTTTATGTCATTTCTTAATAGCTTAACATAAAATCAGAATCAGAAGCAACGCCGCAGGGGCAGAAAGAACGAAAACCTTAAACACACACAGCTCCACGTTTCTGCGTTGAGTCATTAAAATATGAATTTGCCTGGCAACCACCCGACCCCACCAGTCTCGTTGCTTCCTTGCCCCTAAGCTGAGGACGAGGACCTGCACCTGAGCGGGTTTTTACGACCTCTGGGAGGACTGGCCACCGAATTAGATGGGACCGAACCGAAAAGGTGCAAATCCTTGAGATCCTTGTCTGCCAGCCACCCCAGCTCACAGCGCATGTGTGCGCCTGTGTGTCCTCTGTAAATATGAAAATAAATAAATCCTAAACGTAAGCCAAAGTTTGTGATGTATGCCCCAAGCAGTTAAAAACGAACGAGCAGGCCAGCGTCCCAGGCTCCTAGGAGCTGAAGGGGAGGACGTGCGGCGGGTGGGCAAAGTAATTTTAGGGCCAACATTTTAAGCTCTTTGGCAACGTGTCCTACGTGCTGCTGGCGCTTCTTATCTGCCCCGCCCCGTTGGTCTGTGGGTGGACTTAATATTCTGGGGGGAGGGGAGGATGTTTGCAGCCCACACAGGAAATTAAAAAGGCATTTTTTGTTGCTTATCTTAGAGCTTAGATGGAATTTTGAACACCCAATGCCCAGCGATGGTGGCTCCTGCCTCCTAGCGATTTTAATTAGTTGAAAGGACCCACCTCATGATGCCGCCGCCACCAGCCGAAAGTTAAAAGTTCGAGTTGCAAACTATTAACTAAAATTTTATATTAAAACTTTTTACAGGCCAACGGGCAGCAACAATTTGGCCGTATTGTTCGGCTTGTTGTTGTTGTGGCTGGCGGTTTGTTGCTGGGCCCCAGCCAAAGTTAAATTTGTTGCGAAACTTTTTCATTTTCAAAGGAAAACAACTGAGCCTCCGAGGCAGCCGCCCAACGCCACTCGCCACTAAACCGAATTTTACTCTCGTCTTCTATTTGCAGAGCCCCGAAGACACCGCCGGCCCCACCGCCCACCCGACAAGGACCATACGGAGCCACGCCCACCACCAGCATTTGCTTAGCTGCATTTTTGTGCCGATTGTTGAAAATAAAACGCCACTAACCCCAAAATGCTTTTAATTTAGCCTGTAAGACGCTTGTTGTCCTGATTGCTTGTTGCTTGTAGTTTTGCTTATTTGTTGTGCTTCAGTTTTTGTTGAATTATTAAAATCGCCTTTGAGATGCTGAGCTGATCAAAGGACGAACAAATACGCCACACCCAGAAAACGTTTCGGAAAAGGTTGGTTCAAAAAATTAAAATTCAAAGATTCACCCTTTAGATTTAAAGACGTTCAATGCCAGCAGCCTTGAGAGGGTTGTTTCCTTTTCCTTTTCGCTAGGCTGGCGCCATCTATTGGCAGTCGCTGGCACCTCAGACTAAACCACCCCTAAAAGGAAGCCCGCTTCTAAAATTCAAATCAGAAAGCTTTGCCCAAAAAGCTCTGAACTTTCGCAGGCAAGATAATTAAACGGCCAAGAATCTCAATTATCTAAAGAAATCTAAAAATATATTAAACAGGAAAACCTAAGAAAATAAATATAAAACAGTGGAAAAGCTAAATCCAATTGGGAAAGGAACTAAGGGAAACCACAGCTCTGAAATATTTGTTATCTTAAAAAAAAGTGGGGAGGGTTGTTCCGCTGGTGTTGAAGGAAGTGAGGCTAAATAATTAGGGACCAAAAAAAAAGATCACTAAAGTTGCGGAACTCAGAATTCTTTGAAGGTTAAATATAAAATTTTCTGTAAGACAGCCAAATCTTTTGAGAATCTGATTAAGGGATTTCAAGGGCTCAATAATATAAACGGGGCAATCGGAATTTTGGTAGAGTTTTTAAGATTAAAGAGAGTTTGGCTGGGACTTATTTGTATTATTTTACCAGGAGAAATCCCAAATGAAATTCCGAATTCTGATCCTCTGGAGAATTCTGGGGGAGCAGCCAATTTAGCTGCGCCCAAATGAAAGGAAAAATTAAAAAATTTCAACAGCCACGGCTGTGGGTCTGCCTCGTAAACGGGCCCCGGCCGAGCAGCCCTGCCCAAAGGACTCCACACGGCAGACCCATCCCATTGCGGACCTTATCAACGGCCGCGTCAGGTCGTTAGGCTTGCATTCAAATTTCACTTGCAGACAAGCCGGCGGTGAGGTGGCAGCCACCTGGAGTGGAAGTCAAGGAAACCCCCTGGCGCTGGTTGAACCACCCACGTGTTTATCAGGTGGCAGGAGGCGAGGGCGACTCAAATAAAATAGGAAAATAGAGAAAATTTAAAGGCAGGACGGTGGGCATTTGTTTCGCTTGTTCCCCCTGGACGGCAATTCAAATGGAGATTAAGTATACGACGAAGGGGGCCGGCTTAATGGCCTCCGAAGGAGCGATACGGCCAGTGAACCACCTGAAGTTGCCAATATTTATAGATTGTGCAATGAAGAGAACACCTGGCGCCACAGCCGGCAGACGGCGGTGGCAACCGAACAAAAGGCCCAATGACATTAAGTCGAGCAGAATAAAATATGCATGACGAGGGTTAATGGGGTGGGGGTCGGGGGTCGAGCGATTTGGAATGCAGGGCCACTGAAATTTGTAGCCAAAAATATGCGGAGAACAAAAGGAAAAGTTTACAACGAAAAAACAATAAAAACTTTGGTCCTTGCAACAAAAGAAAAGGCAATGACGTACGGCGGCCATTATGTAAAAAAAAGGACGATAACACGGAACCGAGGGTTGGGCAGAGTCTGAGGTTGCGCACAGGATAAAAGGGATGTTTGCCCAGGCAAAGGGTTGACGGCCAAGCTCTGCATACTTTTAGGCTTGCGCCTTCAAATATTCTAATACCCAAGCCGCCCTTCCAGGCTACAAATGAATTTTAATTTCTTGTCTGGGTCTGCGGTGGTTGGCCCAAAAAACAACTGCGAAGAAAGCAAAATCAAGCTGAATTAATTTCGAAAATCATGGCCACCCGGACCAGCCCGGCCCGGCGGCCATATTTTCGTCTCTTTTGTGTCCTTCCCCTTGGACTGGGTGGGTGGCCGTGCATTTGACAGACTCCGGCGATATGCTAAGCACAGGCGAAGCCGCCTCACTTGTCCATTAATCTGCCTGCAGACGCTCCATGCGTGTCTCCGGCTGGGAGTTGAATGAGTTTATTGGGCGCCGGCCCCCCCAAAGTGTTTTGCTTCGCCGGCTCATCATCAACGGCAATGACAGTGGCAGTGGCCCTGGCAACCGCAGTCGATGCTGATGCCGTTGCCGTGTCACGTAGACGAAAGTAAATCTACTTTCACCCTTGTTTCGAGTGTGTGCCTGGGACGAACTTTCGCTGCCCTTCTCACTCGGCGGCGTTGACATGCCGCTTCTTTTATGTCCTTGCAAAATGGCTTCTATAATTTGTTTAGCCTTTCATTCTAGTCGCCTGCGTTCTCCGTTCCGTTCTGCGGATTCGGTCTGCTGGCTGTTTTCGGCAGTTGTTGTTTTGATTTCGGTTTTGCTTTGTCCGCAATTCACTTTCCACCGCCCGCCCGCCCGCCCTCCTGCCTGTCGTTGCCGCCATTACTTTGCCATCACCACCGCCACCACCGGCAACGGAAGTTGGCCCTACTCACTGCCAGCGCGGAGTCCACGGCTTAATTCATTTTATTCCATGCTTTTGCTCTTTTGTTGTTCACATTTTCCATCAATGCGACCGCTCCCGTCCGTCCGCCGGTTCGTCAAAATTGCAGGCTTTTCCTTTGTTTTTTGTTATTTTTTTGTGTTTCTCGATCTCTGCTTTCTTTTCATAATTAATGCGCCGGAAGCTTTCACAATTTATAAAATTACATTTCGCCTCATTAATTTTCCTTATTGTTTCATTTTAAAACAAATTTGTTTTGAACCCAAAATGGATGCCCGCCGCCTTGTTTACCTCGCCCGAGGATAACTTTCGCTCCCCTTGATAGATGATGTTTAGAAATTCAACACTGTAAGCAAATTAGTCATCCGCCATGTTACCCGGCAGATAAATTAACTTGGCTAGCGACTAATTATCAGCGGGGCCATCCAATGATCCACAAAAGAGAAAGGGGCAAAAAAGCGAAAACTCTGACGGCTTCCGTAGGATTCATTTTAGGTTCCTGTCAGTCTGAGGCAAGAAACGCTAAGAGAATTTTGATGAACCCAAATCAAAAACTTCATTCAAGATAACAGAGAAAATTCCCCGAGAAAATTAATCAAGTTTTTTAAATCATTTTCAATGGCAAATTCATACGACTCGTGGGTCATCCACGGCCTTCAGTATTTCTTCCTTAATTATCTTTTATTCGATAGGACTTACCGATGGTTTTGATGTTCGAAATGTTCTCGCTGTTGTTCGGCATCCTTCTGATATTTATTAGTATTGATTATTTGGAAATCGCGCGTTTGCCCGTTTAGTTTAATTGATTTGAATGAATTTTCGGACTGACAAACACTTGAAAACAAAAAGAAAAACCAAAAATGACTTGCATTTCCCGATCGCGAGCAACTGCCGGAGCCCTCGACCTGCCGTCCTTATATACAAATCGGGGGCCTGGCGATCTGAAAGCTTTTAGTTGTGAAGCTCACTCAAAAGCTTTTGGTTGTGAAGCTCTGAGCGGAGATCAAGAGCGGCTGGGCGGCCGGTGAGCGGAGATCGAGAGCGACTGGGCGGTCGATGAGCGGAGATCAAGAGCGGCTGGGCGGCCGGTGAGCGGAGATCGAGAGCGGCTGGCCGGCCGGTGAGCGTGACTCTGGGAGCAAGGCGGAGGGCAAGACAGCCAAGCGGACGGACAGCCAAATGAGGTAAATTGACGGGCCGTTGAGCGATCGGTGAGTCTGATGAAGAGGAAACGGTCGGCGTCTCTGAGAATCGGCAGCCGGACAGACGAAGCTGAGAGGCAGGGGATAAATGAGTTCGGCGGCCACAAGAGCAAGTGGAGACTCAGAGAGGCGACGAGGCAGGTGAGAGGGAAGGTAGGCGATTGAGTGCAGTGAAGTTAGAAAACGACGGGCGAGAGGAGGTAGTCGCTGGAGAGGCTGAGAATCACACAGCCGGAGAGACGAGGCGGAGAGGCAGGCAGATGGGCAAGTGGGCAGTTAGGGGATCGAGTGCAGTGAAGTGACGGACGGGTGAGAGGAAGTAGCTTCTAGTGAGGCTGAGAATCAGACAGCCGGACAGACAAAGCTGAGGTGGTCAGAATGGCAAGTAAAAGTGGCCAAAAGGACAAACGATCAGGCAGGTGGGCGGACGGGCAGTAAGGCAAACTAAAGAACCGACAGACGGAAAGAGAGCTAAAGGAAAAGCTATGAATTAAAGTGGAACTACAGCGAATCAGCCGTCTGCCTAATCACATTTTCTGTCTGGACTGTCTGCCCATCCGCTGGACGGTCTGTCTGCCCGGTTAGCCGTCTGCCTTCCTCTCCTAGGAACTTGATCTCCCAGCAGATCTTTTTGGGACCTAAAACAAAATAAAGCGGGACAGATTTGGCCTCCGGCAGTTGGCAATTGCAAAGAGCAACAGAATTTCTATAACCACTTGAAGAGAGCCACAAAATTTGATATTAAAATTCAAATTTCTTAGTACCGAGTTCTCTTTGCTTGGAAGTTATAAAATTCTGAAGAAACCACCTAATTTTCCTTGCAATCCTTCAGAAAAGAAAACTCCCAGACTAAAGACTTCTCATTTAAGAATCACTGAACATCCATTCGTTTTCCTTTTTTTCGTGAGTTCTTTGTGTCCCCTAAAAAACAGAAAATTGTTCTCTCCTGTTTAATCCACAGAACAGCCAAATGCTCTTTGACGGGCGGTCGAGGAGCCTCCCTCAACTTCAATTAGCCAGGGGTAAATTTTCATATATTTGAGTTGGGGCAACAAAATAAATTTAAAATGTCTGATAATTTCGGGCGACAGTCGGGACCACTGGCCCGCGTCCGGTCTGCGGCGACCTCCACTCCGACTAATTAAACAAAAATTTAATTGCAAATATTTAAGTGCAAAAAGCAAGCAGACCAGGGAAAATTTATAGCGAAACTAATTCGCCCAGGGACCCGCCAGGGCCGCCAAAATCTGCCTGCTCAGCGCAGCCAAAATGCGAGGATAGGCAAAAGTTTTCTAATTTAATCAAAGGCCATTAGTCGAGCATAAAAAATAGAGGAACCCCCGAAGGCAGGGGAGGAGCAGAGACAATGGAGGTAATTCAATTTAATCGCATTTGCCTACGGCGATTGAAGCTCCGCTGAGTCGATCAGGGGACACAAATAATTAACCAAAGAACAGCCGTGATAATTGAGTATCACTAAGTGTCATTAAGGACCTAGGCCCAAAGGACCTCGGCTCCGACTCCGGCCGCCTCTTTCTCTCTGTGTGTGCGTGGCTGGCAAATAACTAAATGTGTTTACCAAACCACTTACTAAACACTTACTAACCGGTCTGGCCAACTGCCGGGGTCGAGGCCTGCGTGCCGCCGCCGCCGCCGTGCTGGCGACGTGACCAAGTGCAGCGACCGGCCGGCCACAATGGAGAGGACAACAGAGCAAAAGAAATGCAAAAAAAAGGCGCACTAGTGAAAGGACAGGGGGAAGAGAAAGTCCGGACGGCGGTCACATTAACCGCATCCGTTTTAGGACTAGAAAACCTCCGACCTCCGTTCCCCTATAAACCGGCCAGACTACACCACTACACACGCACACCCACACCCACACACACAGAGAGGCGGGCAGGCTGCTCACGCAAAAATATAAATGTTAAAAATAAAATGTGAAAAAGCAGAAAACAGAAAATCATCAAACCAAAAAGGCAAACAAGAAATCCACCTCCTAGCCCGCCCGCCCCCTGCATATATAAAAATCCTATATAAAAATATATATATATGTATTTATATATATTTAAGCCCCCCACCCTCCCCCCTTCGGCATCGCACGGGCTGCGTTTTTTTTGCACTGCCGAGTTAGCCTTTTTTCCCCCTTTTAGGTTGTTGTTGTTGGTGGCGTCGCGTCGGCAGCGCTTCGGCTGCTGCGGCCGAGGCAGCGGCCAATCGGATCACGGCAAGTAGGTGGAGCTTACAAAAAAAGGCACAAAAATTGCCGGCTGCTGCTGGTCGGGGGAAATGCGAGAAATAAAAATGCCAGAAGAGGAAAAACCAAAGTGAAAAATTTTGTGTGGCTGCAAAAACAACACACACACATCCACACACACCCCTGCCCCCCCGGGCAAGCAACTGCAGCAGCAGCAAGGAGGGGGCAACGTTGGGTGGCTAACGACGCCGACGGCTGCTGCTGCCACTGCCACCGATGCAATCGACGTTTTTGTCTTGACTTTTTTTCTACACAGGAAGCGGCGAGGGAGTCCGCCTTTCCCATCGACTATTTTGTTTTCTGTCTTTTGGGGCGACAAGTTTTTCTTGGTTTGCTTTTGAAGCCGAGAGAGTTTTTTATTTTATTTAATTTCATTCGCTCTCCCGGCTCCAAACGGCTGCGCAAACGAAAAACAAAAGGGGGCAGGCGGTGAGGTAACTACGCAATTGTGCGTTTAGCCCGCGAAAACGCGGGGAGGCCGGCAAGACAACTGAAGACTCAGCGGCAGCAAAAAAAAAAAGAAATTAAAAATTTATTGCCTACTTATTCGGGCTTGGCAGGCAAAAATGTTCAAACTTTGCTGATTCGGGTCTGGACTTGGATTTAATATCTTAATTATATTATCAAGCTTTAAATAAAGAGCATTATGTCCCTTTTGTCTTTTAAGGACACCAATTTCTGTTCTTTTCTTTGCCCTTCTCATTCGTTGGGTTGCCCGCCGCCGCTCATTTTGTCGTGACTGTACTTATTGCATTCTCTACTTTCTTTTCTCTTTTTTGCTGATTTGTTTTACGGCTGCCTGTTTTTTGCGGGCGAAATCACAGGCAACTCCAAGTCGCCCTTAAAATGTTAATTTTGAAAATTCTACGGGAATTTTTTCATGTCAGACCCAAAAGTGACCCTGCTCAGTGGTCCCACCCCACCGCCTTCTCGTGTGATCCCTTGACAACCAAATTGCCTGAATTTTCCGCCCCCTCGAGTGCGGCAGTGTGTTAATAATTTAAGGACCTTAACATGCCGCCAACTTGGGCAAAATTCACAGGGAGACAGCAGCCAAACTGACAGCCCAAAAAGGTCCCCAGTGAAAGCCCCTCGAAAACCCTTAATGCCAAGTTAGAACTCCAAGCAGCGGAGCGGAGTGCTTCGCGTTGCATGCAGGAAAAGCGGCTGTCGCATTTTATTCTTTTATACAAACATGGCGAGCAGGCGGAGAGAGCAAAAAATAAAAAGGAAAAAACAAAATGGCGGCTGCTTTCTCTTTTTATGCAGACTAAAAAGTGCCCGCCCGGCCCGCCCGCTAGCCGCCGTCAAGTGAAGAAAAATGCGAAGGAAAAAACAAAACGCAACACGAAAAAATCGAAGCGGGCGAGAGCAAAAAGGACGCACACGAAGCTGCGGGAAGAGAAGGCGGCGGGGGACAGCTGGGGATCCTGGCGACCGGCGTACGAACAAAAGCATGAAAAATGCCGAGGAAAAGCTCATGATTTATGATTTAAATTCGTTCATTGGTGTGAAGTCGAAGTCCTTGTGGTCCATCCTCGCCACCCAGCCACGTGAACGTGGGCCCCCAGTCAATGGCACGACCGCCCGGCGCTGTTTTTGATGTATGACGAAGGCTGGGGGCGGGGCGGGTTTCTTCCGTTTCGAGGCGGTGACTCGGGCCACCTTCCATTTTTAATATATCCTTCCGAGCAGGAGACAATGACGCCACTCGGCCCACGACTCGGCTTTCAATTAAACCCGTTTGTTTTAATTAATTGGATTAATAAGTTTCTCACTTGTCGGAGGCGTCGCCGGCAGCACTGAAGGACCTTCAAGACACAAAAGCGCCTGGCGAGACTCACCGGTTTAGGGGCCTGGCCACAGGATCTGCTGCATCTGCCTGAGCAGCTGGCGGTCGTCCGTTTTTGCATTTATTTAAAAGCGCAAACAACAACGAGTTGAACTAACCGTTGGCAAAATTACTGCAAAAAGTTTGAGGGCAGCGGCCGGGGGAATTCAAAATGGCCGACTTACCCCCGTTTACCGTTGGCAGGCGGTGGTCGTGGTCATTGTTAATTTTAAGGGTTTGTTTGGTAGTCAGCCGTCCAGGGGGTTGATTTGCCTGACGCAGCTGCCGGGGCAGAAGGACAGAAAAGGATTCCGGTTGAGATTCAAATTCATTTTGCATAAATTTTGCCAACGAAACTCCTTCGAGGAATGAACGAGGACATCAACGGGGCCTTTAAATGGCAATTTCCAGTGCGGCTTCCATTTGCAAAATACAAAATTCAAAAGCATCCAGAGGCCCACCGACAAACCAACCGCCCGACCGCCTGACAGAGCCCATGTGTCTATTTTTGGGACCCCATGTAATTTATGTTTCTCGCCTAAAATTCCAACAATTCGGCCCAGGAGGGAACACTCGAATGTCAAGGCCTTAACGACTTTTGGGGACCCTGCAGTAAATTAGGGAATTACAGGGAAAAAAGCCACTCAAATTTCAAGCACCAAATCGAAAGGCTTTGGGGTAAAAAAATTCAATAAGGGGACGTCAATTGCGCCAGGCTTAAACTTATATTTGAAGCTTTGAAAATCCCAAAATTATGGCCTTCAGGTGGAGTGGACTTTCGCCTTAAAATATTTTAGAAAATCCCCCAAAATAAGAGGTCTATAAAATCAAGGATATTCTTGACATTATTGCCAGTTTTTTACCTCGGCAATTCAATGAATCAAAGAACTCCGATTTGAAGGGGCAGGGCATCCACCGGAGAGACCAAAAATGAAATCCTCAAAGCAACCAGACCCCAACCAGCCACACACGCACACCCCAAAACACCCAAACACACGCACATATGCAAGCCTGTGGGTATAATGGATGTAAATTTACCCACACGCACACACACGTAGGCCACCAAAAACGCGCCGTTTTTCAACAAAAATATGCACGACAATCCGCGGAGCCCAGAAAGCAGTTGAGTAAATTATATACGCCAATATTCACCACCGACATCGGCGGTCCCCCAGGCCGGCCCATCTATGTGTGTGTGTACATAAAAAAGGAGCATGTACAGTAAATTATATATGCGGTGAAGTGTGCACTAAATAAGGTAATTTGTGTGTGCACACGCACCGTCAGCCGCAGCAACAACAACGCCAACAACAACTGCCAACAACGGGCCGGGGGGGCAGGGATGAGCGGATGAAATTTCATTAAAATGAAAAATGGAATACAACAAATTTTAGAGGAAGCGCAAGAGAAAAGTGGCGAAAAAAGGAACAGACAAATGGCAGGACGAAGGGTCGCTGCGGCAGCTGGGGCGGCCCAGTCATCCATTCAGATGGGCAAACTTTTGGGCCACCAACGCATGTCAAATTATTTCCTGCCCGCCGCTTGATGTATGGGAAGCTAAGCAACCAAGTTGATTAAATGAGATAAATATTAAAAGGACCTGAAGCCCTCTCGGGATTTCTATAGCTCCCAATTTAAAGCTTTCCAGAATTTTAAATGCAAACTGAAGATGCCTATAAAATTTTTACTTCGAGAAAGAATTCAAGGAATCTGTGTGACCCTGTGAACCCCTCTGGGGATTTCTACAGGTCCCAATTCAAAACTTTCCAGAATTTTAAATGCAAACTTAAAGAACTGAAAATTCCTATAAAATTCTTACTCCAAGGAACCAATCAAGGAAACTGTGTGCGTTCAGGCTTTGAATTTCCAGATTTCCCAGAGCAAAACCCAATCAACTCCAAGAACAAAAGCCTCTTTTTTGTAGGCCTTTCTCGTCTCTTTTGAATTCCTTATCTTTTCTTTTTTATTTCGCGGCTTCTGGTCTTTTTTTGCTGTCCTGGGAAACTGTGTCATTTTAATCAATCAAAATGAATGAGTCGCCTCGTCGGCTGAATGAAATCGATGCCTTGCA
The DNA here is from genome assembly GCA_037075105.1 of Lissocephala sabroskyi. Lineage (NCBI taxonomy): Eukaryota > Metazoa > Arthropoda > Insecta > Diptera > Drosophilidae > Lissocephala > Lissocephala sabroskyi. The sequence goes on from JBAMCP010000016.1 coordinate 153,753, forward strand.
CCAAAAAAAGGCAAAAGGAAGCCCAAAAAAAGTGCCAGGCTTTGGCGGGGATTCCCCGAACAGCTGATTGCCTGCTGCCGCCGCTGACGTCATAATGTAAACATTAAGAAATTAAATAAAACAAAAAAAACGACATCAACAACTCCGAAAATGACACGTGCCGGCAGCGAAAATAAATGGCAAATAAATAAAAAAAGAGGCGCTGCCAAAAAAGGCGAAAAACGCGAGGAAGGGAATGCAAAAAGTCCACAGCCCAAACGGCAACAATGACATTGACAATGTCAATGAAAACAGCCCAAAAAATGGAAATAAAAAGCCACACCGAAAATCCACGAAGCAGGGAAGGTCGCGGCCCACGGGGCGTATGCGCAACGGACGCGTCCAGCAATTATCATAAGCAGCCGGCCAGCCTGCCGCCCTCCGATGCAACAGTCCTTGTCCGCCAGCCCACACGGAATGCAGAAAACGCGGACGCCAGACGGACGATTCGGGGGGCATTTAATTTAATGCCAATTACGCGTATGGGCCACATTAACTGGGCTGGGTTCTGGCCGACGAGAAGATGATGCCGACGACGATGGCGATGGCGAGGGGAACTTAATTTTTATTCTCATGTCGAGTTTATTGCACTTAACGTGGCGGACGCGCTGGCCGTCTGGCCGCGATGATGCATCATGTGATCCCAGCAATGACAGCGGCAGGCAGCCACCCCCAACCACCGCAACCGCCGGGCGCTGCAGGCGGCATTAAAAATACAATGACACCGAAGGCAACGCATGCGCCACACGTGGGGCCAGGCCAGCCAGCGTGGGTCGTCCTCGTCCTTCACCTAGAATTATTTTCATATAAATTTACATACATATGGATGTATGTTTGGCCGCGGCCATCGCCCGGTTGCATTTACATAATGTGCATTTTTTTATTCGCATTTTTTTCGGCCGTTGTTATTTTTATTCCCTCCCCAACGCCCGCCCGGCTGTCCTGTCCCATATGAAAATACCCGAAAATAAAAAAGGACACACACGCCACGCGATGCGTATTCCATCAATGCACGCAGCCGAGGAGGCCGCATTAATAAGTTGCCTGCCACACACACACGCACACACACGCGATGCCCGCATGGGTGGTCATTGCCAATCGAGAGTGAAAGTGGCCGGCAGGACGACGGCGATGGCCGTTGCTGGGGACCCCGAAAGGGCACAGAAAATACACATAATTGTTGTCAAAATAAATACACAACGAGGGCGGGCAGGGGGCACAATGACCGCTGCCATAAATCGAAGCGAAATCGGTTAAATGAATATTTAAATGGACGGGGCCAGCGAGCAACAGTTGGGCGGGCCGATTGTCAATTGAATTTGAATTATTCACGCGGCCAGAAAATGCAATTACCACCATGAAAAGTTTCCTTTGCCTAAAATGCGATTTGTTTGCTTCTTTTCAGATCCTCACCGAGACCAGACAGAGTCCTGAAGCTGCAGTCGACCGAGAGGACCGGACTTCTCCCCATTGAAAAGAATAATAAAGCTTCCTTTTTGCAACATAGAAAAATGGCGTCTGGTGTTTTTTTCTTTTTCTTTATTCACTGACCACAGGTCGCCCTCGGGGGCTGTCCGTCCAGCGGCTCTCAAGGCAGACAAGAAAACTACGAAATTCTCTCTTTTTATATAAATAAATTCCTGGCGTTCGTTCCCCAAAGAAATGAGTGGCGAGGGCGCGGGGACAGCTGAGTAAATTTGAAAACTTTTAACGAACATGGCGGCGAGGCAGCTGCTGCCAGGGACAGCCACCCTATCCTTAGAGCTTCCTCGTCCTTCTCCCTCGTCCTCTTACCCTGTGCATTTATTTAACTAACTGCAAAAGTTACTTCAGCCGCAGCCCAAAGGCCCCCAAGCCCCCGTCAGCGGGCGACGCAGGGATGCTGGCAAATGGAAAAAGGACATTCATTATGCTTAAGCAGAAGGAGACGAAATTCCACTTGACAGCCACGTTGGCCTCGCGTCCTAAAATGCCCGGGGAACCGGAAGAGCGACAGGGAGAAGGGAAAGATAGAAAAAGTAATGCCCGACCGGTTAGGACAGCCAGGGTGGTTTCTATCCTTGTGAGGCTGGCAAAATGGCGGCACTTCAATTTATTTTAAGTGGTTGACGACTTTAAGTTGCCAGCCAACGAAATCTGTTCCGCCTCGAAGCTATCATAATAATAAAGAAGTTTTAATACTTTGATTGGCGGCCAGCGAGGAAAGGAGAGCTCGGAAAAAATGCCAAAACGATTAAGACAACAGCCACGGCAGGCCGACGAAGCAGATGATGGAGGAGTCGGGGAAACGTAGCAACCACAATGGGAACGAAGGCAGGAGACCAAATAACCCCGGGGGCACTGGCCCCAACCGAAAAGCAAACGAATGCAAATTAAAATCGTCCTTTTAAGTGGGCTGAGCAGCCAGCCAAGCGACCCAGACCGCTTCGGTCTTCGACGCCATAAAAGGATGCGGCCAGGACAGGCCAACGACAGGCATCGACCGGCCTCAGCTTCGTCCTCGGCTTATGCATAGGGGAGTCATTATGGCGTATTGAACGTAAGAGCCGAGATAAAATGTGCAACAAAAGGATAACCGTGGCCGCCGCCCACCGGCTGGGGCTGGCCAGACCGAGGAAGGGCCACCGTCGTCGGCTTGGTCGAAAAGCCAGTAAAGCAATTGAGGCCTCAGACCCACATAATTTGGCGTACAACAAAAAGGCCGACCGGACGGACGGACGCCTGGCAAGACAGGTGGATGGCTGGCAATTGAGAGTGCCGGCCAAGATTTCCCAGTCAACGGACTAAACGAGGACAACGACGACGAGGAAGAGCCGACAATGATGATGACGATAAGGATGTCGCTGGGGCTGATGATGGAAAGGTTCTTCTATCTTTGTTTAATTTTCCTGGGCTCTGCTTTGTTGCCGTCGTCGTCGTTATCGCTGCAGCTTGTCCTGTTTGTCCTTTTTGAGCAAATCAAGTGAAATTACATTTTCCTGTCCTGGGCTCTCTTAATGTTATTTGCATACGCTTCCTGCAGCTATAATATTTGCCAGAGGACCTGGCATAGACGGCGGGGGGGACGACTAACCAAACTAACTGCGCTTGCAGAAATTCTTTCATATCCTTTTTAGCCATCGTTACTTGCCCTCAAAGAGCCATTTTGTCAGGCAGCTGGCCACCCTGCCCAGTCTCAATCTTTTATCCTTGTATTAATATCCTGGTTGTATTTGTTGTTTTTCCACTGCTGCTTTGAATGGTTTCCTTCTGCTACCTTTTGCACTTTAAGCACCACCACCCTGGCGGCAGTCGGAATGTCCTTGTTTCTTCTTCTCTCGCAGTTGCCGTCTCTGTCCTTTGCCGTTCTCGCTCTCGCTCGGTTAAGGCTTTCCTTTCATCTTATTGGATTGCCCGACGACGCTAAAAAATTCTGTCGCATTTAAATGTGCTCCGCCCATTTTCTATTTTAAAAAATGTAAAGTATTTTTGCCCTGCTCGGCTTGGCCCGGCCCGACTCGACAGTCCTTCCTGCTCCTTCTTTGGATTTCTATTTAATTTTGTTTTGCCTTCTTCTGCCTGCCAACCGTATTCCTATCCTTGTCCGTCCTCAGCTCGAGCTTGGGGTCAGCGTCCCCGAAGCCGGGCGAGTTTACTTTGCCAATAAGATTGCCGCGGTCGAAGGAACAGACGGAAACTCTTATATGTTCCTGTAGGCCACCAAATTAACCAGGACACCGGAAAGTTCACAAGGCCCTTAGGTATTAAACGATCTCTAATTGGAACTCCTTTAAGGAAACTTGGAAATCTTCTTATACTCTTATACGAATCTTTTCTTTAACCCTCTCTCACCCAGAAACAAAGAGAAATGAAAGAGACCCAACTGCCCTGCTTGTCTGCTTAAGCGCTGGCGCTCTGCTATGCCGACAGAGTCTGCCGCCACCTAGCGGCTGGCAGGGGCAACTCTTATTGAACTGCTTGGTGGAAAAACCACCCCTAAAACCACCGCCGTGGTGGGCAAACCAGCCATCCTGTTTTAAGGATTCTTCGGCTTCCTCAGCCTCCAGGGCCGCCTTAACGGGTTCACGTTTGGGGTTTGTTTTTTACCCTTTCGGGTCAGCGAAAAAAAGCCGGAACCGGCGAGATTCTGGGACTCTGGACCGCTGACGAGTTTCCCAAGATACGATGGAAATTTCATGAGAAAATATTTAATTTCTCGGCAGCATCTTCAGGTTCTTTCGGGATTTTTACTTCAACATCTCCGCGGACAATGCATTTGGTTCAAAGGTGACTGACCAGACCGACGGGACGGCCACTGCCGCCAGGAAACCGGAACCGAGCTGCAGCCTGGGAAACTAAACAATTTGGGATGCTGGCGAGTCCAACAAAAGGCCCGAAACTTGCCAACGCCAAATATTCTAATGAGCGGACTCCCATTTTTTGGGTAGTCCAACTTCCTGGCCACTCGACGGCCACTTCCTTTGGCCCAGCCATAAATCGGGCTTTAAGGTGGGCACAATCGAAGGTGGAAGCCCTGAGACAAGTGACCAGCAATTAGCCATTAATATTAATTGTACGTAAGCTCACGTGGACGGCGCGGCGGTGTCCTCGGGCCCCGTCCCGGAGGTGGCTAATTAGTTTTACGCCTTTGGCTGGCTGTGGCCTCAACCGTTGGCAAAGTTTGTTATGCAAAATGCGAAGCATCAGCGGCATCGCTCAGCCAGTAAATGAAGCTCCATTCAACTGGCAAACTGCGGCCAGGATGTGGCAAAGGACCAGGCAGGGGTGCTGGTCAATAACCAAGCCAGAATATTTGATAGGATAGATCAAGCCACCCGTCTCATATTTAATATTTATGGAGGCTCTCAGGAGCCAATGAGGGGGGGGAGGAGGGGGCTTGCCTGCCTGGCAAACCAATAAATTAAATGGCCTCAGCCTTCTTCCTGTTGCTGTTGTTGTTGTTTTATGGTAATTATAATTTTGCAAAAGCTCGTGCGCAAAATAAATTAAGAAAATCAGAAATTCTCCCAGGGACGGCGGACTCCTTATATAAACAAGAGGGAGGAGGGGGCGCAAATAGAATTGCAACAGCAACAGCAACAACAAGCGGGAGGGTCGAGAAAGTTTTATTGAACTTGAAGAGCCCGAGATTTCCCCACTTTTCCCTGTCAGTCAGGACTCTCTGGGCAACATTTTTCCATGCTGGTAAAAGTTAACTACGAAAACCAAAGGAAGTTAACTGCTGAAATTAGTAAAAGTGCAGAAAAGTTGATGAATTTGCAAAACGGACAGACTCACGGCGTGCCGGACTCCGGGACGCTGCGGTTGGGCCCCTGAGAAGCCCGGAAATGGAGGGGGGATCCTGGCCCCTGTCTGAGGCCCGGAAGCTGGTTAAGAAGAACCTCCGATCCGCTCCTGGACATCTGCCCAATTGCCGGTCTGTTGGTTGGTCGCCCCCTGGCCGACCATTGACATTCTGGGCAAAACTTGATGTTGATGTTGCAAATTTTCATCAAGTTGCATAAAAATAACACCAAAATATAATTTTTTTCCCCCCCCAACAACAACAACAACGAGTAGGAGAACGAAAACAAAAACAACGAAGGCATAAGAGAAATGATGGAAACACAAAAACTCCGAGGAAAAACTCATCTAAAATGCATAAAATTTCGAGTTGATGAACTGCCCAGAGAGGCAGGGGCCTCCAGGAAGCGCAGGCTGAGCAGCAATCAACTGACTTATGACAGGAACAGGCGCCCCCAACGGAGCGACCACGCGCCTGCTTGTAATTCAATAGTTTGGCCTAAAATGGGAGGCGGCATTGGCAGACGGAAAAGCAACAAAGCGTACGAAAATTCTGAATAATTCAACAATCAATTCTACACCAGTTCCCTCGCCCCCTACCGCCCCCTACTGCCTGGTAAGCCAGACAAAAGATGCCAAAATCAAGCCAAGCAAAGTTCACTTGAGGACGCGAGCAGACAATTGAACGGGAACATGGCAGGGACATGGCAGGCCAACAAAGAAGTCGAAGGACGAAGGGGGCGGGCGTATAGTCAACTGCATAAATAAATGAGAGCTGCTGAAATAAATACAAATAGATAGGGAGGAGGACATTTGCACGCAGGACCCGTAAATAATTCAACAGTGCAAAATGAAAATGAAAAGAAATAGGAAAACAAGAAATTCCCCCCCAAAAAGACCCCAAGAACAAGAAACAACAGAGAAGCTCTGGCCAGCAAAAGTTACAGGACATCAAGGGGGCGGGGGGGAGCAAAGAGTTATCCTGTCTGGCCGACTTCATAAGCAAATATTGTGGGGCATCGAGGAGGAGAGATTCTTGTTTTACTATTTCGGCATTTTATTGTCGGCACGAAATTCCTTTTTAGGAGAAGACGACACAGCAAGGACACTTGGACAGGCCACACACACATTGTCCTGCCAGCCTCGACCTTAACGTCCCCCAAGAAGCAGCCATCGCTGTCTCTGTCGTCGTCGTCGGTTGACAGAGTTTGTGTTTTGTGTAAATTAAAGTTTTCAATTAAAATTTCGCCATTGTTGTGGCCCCAGGGAGAGGCGAGCCGCTTAAATTCAAGAGAACCTCCGAAGTTAAAGTCCTTGTCGGAGGCAACTGTACTTCGGCCACAACAACGAAACTGCTCAAGCAACAATTCGCCCACCTCCTCCGCAAGGAAACCCACCCGATAATGGTGGTGGATTCTGGCCAAACCAACCCAAAACTATACAGGATCTGTGGGAGGGGGGGAGGGCGGCCGTCCGGCAGGCGATAAGTTTTTATGTCTTGAGCTGATGGCGTAGAAAAGTTTTTGTGAAACTACACAAGCTCGCATTCCTACATAAAATATGTATATAGACTGCCCACCCCCGCCCCCCGCCCGGCCTAGGATACATGAAAAGGCCGCCTCACTGCCGACCGGGGGGGTTGGTTTGCCATAAGAAGCAGAAACGAACATGGCCGCATAACTTTTAGGAAACAGGCAGGCATGTGAGTGGATTTTTAATGAAAGGGTGTCTGTTTTGCAGGTCCTTACATACATTAAGCAGGCGCCCTCGTCCTCCCCACAGCGCCGGCTGTTTGGGCAAATGGGAAGCTGCTTTGCCTTGGAAGAAAATAACCAAAAACTCTGCTGGCCCAGGACTCCACCGACTTGCCAATGCCCTCGGCTGGACCAAGGATAGTTTTGCTTGTTATCTCTTAAGTTAAGGCAGTCTCGTTGGTGTCATCGTCTCGTCTTGGGCAAAGGATGCGGCGGTTGGCTTGTCATGTCGCCCAGATCGGGGACCCCAAGGCCTTAAGCTTATAATTAATTGCATGTTTGGTCGAGACGAAATAATCCTTTGTACAAAAATAAAAGCAAACCCAACCCTGGCCAAAAAACATGTGCCCGCCCCTGCCAGCCACAGATACACAGGGGGGAGGTGTTCCTGGCCCACTACAAGCCTTTTGGGAAATTTACAACAAACTATTCGGTTTCACATGGGGAAGATTCCTGGCCCACGAAGCCTACGCAGCGCCCAGCCCAAGGGCCGGCCGAATGCTTAGTCAGTTGGAAGGACAGTAACTAAAATTCATATTCATATCGAGCCACAAAATTTCGAGGCTTTTTTTACACACAATCCACACCAGTCCACCACTTGGGATCCACAGAGCCCCAGCCGACGGACGACTTACAATTTCCCCGGCATATGGCAAGGGCCATAAAAATGGCAATTAAATAAGCAGAAGGCACTTACCGGGGACTCGCGGCTCCCAAATTCGTCGTCTTCTTTGCGTTTTCTTTGTTTTTGCGCGCGACAAAGCCAACAAATTCGCCGTTAGCTCGCGTTGCGCGGGGGGCGGGGGGAACGAGACGAATGTTGCTAGGCAAGCAGCAAGGTTCGATTTAGGCGCCGTTAAACACGCGTAGTTCGAGGGAAAATCGGGAAAATTCACTGTCCTTTACGTTTTCTTTGTCTTTGTAGTTTCTACCACGCGACAGAGCCACAAAATTCGCCGTTAACTGCAATTGTTCTAAAAGTGTGGGGAACTTAACTAATATTGCTAAGCAAACATCAAAGTTCAATTTAAATTTCACTACACACGCGTAGATGAAAGGAAAAACACTTTTCCTGCAGCGAAATTTGCACTGACGGCCGTTCCCCACCCCCACGCGCTTTGATCGATCGACTTCAACTAAATCGCGCGGAATTTTGCACGGCGCCGCTGGCCCCTTCCCCTCTCGCTCTTTCCTTCACTCACTCTCACGAGCAAAACGGAGATTGACAAAACACCGAAAACTCATTTTGCTCGCTCTCTCGCTTTGTCTTTGGCTGAGCGCCGATCGGAACTTGCGGAACTTTCGCTCACCCACGCTCTCTGCCTTTGCCTCGGCCGCGCGCTCTCTCTCTCTCGTCTTAGCTTTCGGCTCTCAGCAGGTGCTCGTGATAGGCCGAGGGGCGGGCGGGGGAAAGCAAAGCAAAAGAAATAGAAGCGAGCTCTGTGCGCTGGCATAAAAAAAATAAGGGCCAGCACAGATTTGAAGTTCTTGTTTATTTAAATAATTCGCCTCCATGATCTGGGCGAGGTGTCTGTTAATTTTGTTACATACTGTATGCAAATAAGCTTTATGTATTTCACCGGGGGGATGGGGGCAGGCTTACATCAAACGGCCAACGGCCCGCAACTGACAGCCTTTGATTGGGGGGGCGGGGGGAGTTACGCACACTGCGGCTGCGGTTACTCTCTAATTTTTGGGCAAAAATATTATTAAAATTGATGAATGCGCCGCTAATTAACGAGACGAGCCGACCAAGAGAGCACCTGACAGTCGGTCCGTCCGTCCGTCTGCTCTGCTTAGTCAGCCCCATCAAATTGATTACCCCTCCCGCGATCCCTTCTGATTATGAATATTAATGATGTCCATTGTGTGGAATTGGCCAGTTTCGGACAGGATTCTGGGCAGCATCTTCAACCCTTTGGTAAAGATCCTTAAGCAGAACCGGACAGCCAACCGGTCAAAGGGTCAAATTCGTAGCAAAAGTTCCCACAATCTTGGCATCTTTTTGGGAAGATTTTCCCATAACTGGATAGTCGGGTTTGGCCCGGGATGCTGAGAACCGACTGTGTGATAGGGTCCTTGCGATCCTTGGCCGGCAGAGTGTAGAGCGCTTATCTTTCTGCCGGACTTTTGGGCAACGGAAAATAAATTATTCCCAAATTTTCCAGGCACATAAAGAAGCGCAAAACTTTGCCCAACCCAAAAAAAAAAAGAAAAAACTTTTTCAAAAACAAATTTTCTTTCACACACACACACACCCGGGGGGGGGGGGGGCTATTCAAACTATCGGTCATGGCATAATACCTCCAACAATCCAATCGCAGGGCAAGCAGCAGCAAATGCCCAGTCAGCTCTCCGGTCCTGTGGCCCAGAGCCGGGGTCCTTGCAGCGGCACGTACGATTTAATGTCCCGCAGTGGTACTTGAGAAAAAGTCGTTGGCAAATGGGCAAATGGGCAGTGTGGTAAGTGGGCGGCTGGGCGGTTGGCAAAGCTAAGAACTTTTACTTTGGTCGGGCGCCGCACTGCACCAATGGCCAAAGTTTGGCCAAAGCAAAAAAACAAAAGTCCACCAGGCAAAAAGAAACTGGGGGCGGCTGGGTGAACGATAGGGGGGGGGGGGGGATATATCCAGAAATATAGAAACAGGGAATGCCAGGAAATAGTTGGCCGGCCAGCCGATCGCCCTGGACTCCTCCAGGGGCCGCTGCTCGTTTGGAAAGAAAACTTTCTCCTGCTGGAAACAGCCGAGGGGGGCGAGTGGTCAAGTCTGTGAATTTAATAGAAACTGTCCTCGTTGGAATTTTCATTTAAAACATTTTTGGCCACACGAAGGGTCCACATCCTGGGCACCTGAATTATGAAGCAAAGTCCACGGCGCTCTTGAGTCGACTCGGAGAAAGTTTTATTGACATTCCAGGTTTTCACTTCGCCCTCGTCAAAGTCAACTTAATTAATAAGCAGACAATCCTGCCCCCCATTTTCCCGAAAATCAATATTCAAGAGTCGCCGCAGCCCAAGGAAGCTGCGTCAGTCGAAAAGGGTCGAGGACAAGGACATCAATTAGAACACTTCGTCTTTGCCGTAGGTACAGTCACGCAGGGCGAGACTCGAGCGCATCCGCCCCCGGGAAGGGCATAAGAAAAAGGCGTGGTTGGGCCTGGGAACTGGTTTTCTACTTGTTGGGTAAACTCACCCCCGAAGGATGAAGGATGTTGGGCCAGCCCGTTTCCAATAAGAAGCTGCCGCCATTTTGGAATTTCGAAGCAACAACCCCTGCCAATCGTCGGCCTCGTTCATGAGCTCAGCGTTCAAAGGATTCTTATAATTTATGGCGATTTTATGCTAATGGAACAACCCGACGTGCCGGTCCCTGGAGTGGGGAATTTGATAAGAAAGGACAACAGAGGGGGCCCAGCTTGTGGGTGGGTGAGTTTTTATCGAGGCCTTTAAACATTTGAATGGGCCAAATGCCCTGCTCCTTCTTGGTCCTGGCCAGTTCTTGACACACTTTCTGTTTTACGCAGGACACCCGGCGATGGGATCAAATCTTTTTATGCGAATGTGTGTGTGACGGAGCCAAAATGGGTCCTTGCATTTGACATAATTACAAAAAGAATACCCATTCGTAGGGCACGCACACCCACACACACGCCAAGGGTCTAAAGGGTTCAACGTAAAACAAAAGGACTTTGCTTTGGCATAAAATTTTTAATGATAAAAAATATGTGACATATAATGTGAAATGTAGCAAAAGCCGGCAAAGAAGGACGAAGGAGGAGCAGCTGGAGCGGCCATTAAACCAACACACACACACCCACGCCCAAAAGGACAAAAAGGACAAGCCGCACGCAGACAAAGACACTCGAAAGCAGCGCGGACGAGTCGAGAAAGCTTTCAGAATTTGGCGACCAAAGGCGACCCCGAGGGGGGAAAGACGGACAGACGCCGACCTCAAACAAGCAACGCCCTCCAATTAAATTCATCAGCCGGAAATGTCAAAATATCCCCAGGATTCGCCAGCACGGCATCCAATTAATTTCCTCATCAAAAAACTTACAATTTTCAGCACACAAATAAATTGCAAAGTGAACCATCAATAACAGCTTAAAAATTGATTACATTTCGCCCCCCCGGACAGACGAAATAGGAGACGGACATCGTAGTCCTTTCGAAACAGAAGGTAATGGAAGTCCCTAGAAGTCGACCCCCCGTCGTCCACTTCGATTTCTCACTTGGCAGGCGCTTTTCTTCCATTAAAAACCCCAACACCGACGTCGCAGGACGCCTGCCCGTCCACACCCACACATCCTTGGGGCTACTTTAAGGCGAGGGGTGGACGATTAGTTTGGGGCTGCTGAAGCACCGCCTGAATTTGCCTAGAAAGCTATGGATTTGGCCCAGAAAATCGTGATCGAGTTTAGGAATCTTTAGGGATCTTTTTTATAATTCTAATTCTGCCAATAATTCTGCTAACAATCTCGAAAGGTTAAAGACTCTCTATAGATATTAGAACGATCTTAAAAAGGACCTTTGAAGTAATTCTTCATTTAGTTAGTTTGGGGCTGCCGAATGGCCGTCTGAATTTGACTAAAAAGCTATGAATTTGGCCCAGGAAATCTCGCTCGAATTTAGGAATCTTTAGAGATCTATTTTAAATTTCTAATTTTGCCAACAATATGGAAAGGTTAAAGGCTCTTTATAGACTTTAGAACGACCTAAAAATGACCTTTGAAGTACTTCTTCATTTAGTCAGTTAGTTAGTTTGGGGCTGCTGAAGGACCGCCTGAATTTAACTACAAGGCGATGGAATTGGTCCAGGAAATTGTCTTCTGAAAGCTCTTAAATTGTCGAATTTAGGAATCTATTTAGGGATCTATTTTATAATTCAAAGAACGACCTAAAAAGGACCCTAGTACTTCTTCATTTCCGTAGATTTCCTTGCATTCTAAAAAACTTTTCAAGCGACCCTGAGACTTCTAAAAATTCGAGTCCAAGTGCCAAGGTGAGTGGGCGTGTGGGCGACAGGAGCAAGGAGCGAGTTGCCTCTTAGTAGTTGTACACATGTAGCAGGATATGTTGAAAATAGTTTGTATGGCAGAAACAGTGGCAAGGCCTTAATGCCGACGTACCTCGTCCTCTGGCAACATCATTTAAACTTCCACTGATGAGGGTGAAAAAAGATGATTTCGTTTTTGGCCAGAGAGCCATCTTGTTGTCCTGTTTTGATCCGTTGTGTGTGTGTGCGGGTGAGTGTGGGTGTGAGTATCTAAAACTAATAAATATGACCGAAACGAAACTGCCAAAAATTTCCACACAATCACACATTATACACACCCAGCGACACACACACACACGGACACTTAGTTCCCAACATTAGCCGTATATAGTTTTGTTGGCTTGCAAGTTGACTGCAAAATCCGCAAAAGAACCCCCCACACACACACAGCGCCACTGTCGTCTCGTAAGTGGTCGGTCGCTCCGAAGCATACAGGAATGTGTGTGTGTGTGTGTGTGTGTGTGTGTGGGTTGAAAAATGAACCCATTATGGCCAGAAAACTACAGGAAATTCGGTTAGAAAGTGTTGGCTCCCGGCGCTCCCTACCGAGAGAAGGGGGGAGAGAGAGGCTGACTGGGTTGATTGTGAGTCTCTGTCCTTTTATTTTTTCTTTTTTTCTTAAAGTCAAATTATGGTAACATAAATGTGGGCAACAGCCGCAGCAACAACAACAATAAAAGCAACGCCACCCGAAATGAGGCTGGCCAACCAAAAATGAGGGTCTCCCTTTGCCCGACCGAAGGATAGAGAGACTTACATATTTTTAGGCCCCGTTTCTGACCAGAGGCGGGCGAAGGCTCTACCAGCATTTTAGATAGGCCAGCCAGCCGCCCTTTTGGGTCTCAGTGTGTTTGTGTCTTTTGATGACTTTTCCACCCACTCACGCACAATCCTTTGTACTTTTCCTTAAAATCGGGCTCTTTTGTTGTCCGTGTGTGTGTCTGGGAAGGACGGCTTGTTGTCCTGGCTGATGGAGGCCGACCATTTTGCCCCCCTGCCCCCCGCTGCGCTGCTGTTTTATATGAAAACTTTGCAGAATTTATATAAACCGAACAGGCGAGTGCGAGAAGGACAAACATACACGAAAGTGTCCAGCTGTCCATGTGTCCGTGTGTGTCAAATGTATGCAAATTTCAAGTGTTTCCTCTTCGTTATGAACCCCCCAAGAACACAAAATTAACAGAAATATGTAAATTCCCTCCTCCCGAAAATTTAAGGCACTACAAATTAAAGAGCGCAACTGCCCAGCCCAATCAATAGTTATTCGCTAGTTATTCACAGGAATGGCTGCCATTCACAATAGTCGGGAATCTCGCGCTGTCCTGCTCTCGTCCTGCCGCCGTCCCGTTTGGGAATCCCGGGGTAGAGGTGAACGGGTCGTGACCCCACCTCTCAGGCGAAACGGATAAGGGTTAACAGCATTTGAATAAAAACCGCCAGGATTCCCGAAAGGACTCCCGACTAGCCACCCTTAACTTGTTGCTGTTTCCAGAGAAGAAACCAAAATGAAACTAAGCGAAAAAGAATTTTAAGCCGAATGGAAAACGGCGTGGGGTCGGCCCACTTTCCAGGCTGACCCACAAAGGACATTAAAGACTAATTACAGGACCAAAAGGCCGTGAGGATTGCGTTTCCATTTCGAATGCCGTTTCTCGACAAATTGTGATTCCCAGAGAGCAAAAAAAGGCCGCTGGCAAAAGCTCAGACCGCTGCATCCTGGCGTAATCAGAAGGATCTCTGGGAATCTAGAAATCAGAGCCCATAAAACAAGTTCGACCGCCGGCAGACGATCAAGTTTTCTTTCTCATCAGAGAGACAATTGCAGTTCAAATGGTCAAGGATAGGCGAGGATATTGAACGCCAGGATCTCTGGCACAGAAAACCAGTTTGAGGGGCGCAGCCGGCTTAGCTTTTTGCAGATCCTGGACCCGCAGCAGGGCCAGGTGTGCGCCCAGGATGCTGCGACCCACCACCAAAAAAAATAGCCAAACGTATTTTTTCCAATCTTCCTGCCGGCGGTTTTTCTATAATAAACTTGCCCAACGGGTTTCCCATTTCCCTTTGTGTCCATTGTCCTCACTGTTCCTGCGATCAGACAATGGACAAAGCTCGCCCAGCCGCCGCCTGGCGATCGCCGGCGTCGCTTTCTGCAAGTATAAAAGCCGCAGCCTCCGAGCTCAACGAATCAGTTTCATTTCAATCTTCAAACGCAGAGGATCAACTGCAGCAGGAGCAGCGCCAGCGAGTCAAACCCACCGAGGATCCTCAGCTCGAAGATCCTTGCGTCGCCATGCCCAACCGCTAAGGCGGAGGCTGTTCAAAGCGGCGCGCGTTCCTAACGAAAACTACAAAAAATCCAACAGCCAAAAATCCGAAATTCTAAAATCGAACCAACCGAAGAGAATCCGATTTAATTTTTTTACTCCTTAAGAAAAAAAACCCACGTAACCCAAAAACCCGAAAGTCAGATTAAGTTTTTTTAAACGCGAACGAAAAGCGAAAATTATCTTATGTAAAAAATAGTCTTCTATAGTTTAGCATATAGAATCATATTCGCAAATAATCCGAAAATTCAAAACCCAACCGAACCGGAAAAGTGAAATCCAAAACCAAATAAACCAGAAGCCATTTCGAAAAATAGTTTAAAGACCTCAAACCCGAAATATCCACAGTGAACAGTGTTAATAATATATCTTTATATTTTACAGGTAAGAGAACTTGAAAAAATTATATAAAGAAAACTTTACTTTAATAGTATTTAACGAATTTGGTTTGATTTTTTCCTCTAGGAATCCCGAACAGAAGAGCGTCGAAATTTTCTACTATGGAGACTGAGAGACGACCCCATTGAGGACCCGGCAGTCGCAAGATTTGTAATGAAACTCACAAAAAATCTATTCGAATTTCTATTTTTACTCCTAAACCTCCGCTGCGACGAGAAATTCAAAAGAAACTCCAAGAAAATAGACCAGAAACCGTCGAACTCAAAAGCCCACGCAAAATTACAGAACTGCTGGCAGCGTTGCCATCCGCGGAAACTGCAACAACCGTTGCGCCACGCAAATTGCCCGCTGGCAACGCCAGCCGAAAACGACAGACAACCCAGGCCCCAAAATTACTCAGCAACCAGGCAAAAAATGCAAGGAAGGAAACCCAAATTCAAATCCCGAAACACAAAAATCACAAACGCCAGGCAAACGCGGCAGCGCCAACCGAAGCAGCGACGCCAACAGCGCAGCCAGCAGCGCTGAGGATCGAAATTAACGGCCTCCCCCCTGCCCCCCTCAGCTAGCCAACTCCTGCAGGGGCCCCGCCGCTGATTATCTAAGCAGAGCGACGACCGCACTTTCCCCACCATTTCAAAGCAGAGAGCAGCGCAGGCCAACCACCCACCCCCCCAGAGACAGGAAGGACTCACCCACCACCGCCGCCCCGAGAAAAGCTAAGCGCGCTCTTGCGGCGAATTCAACCCACACACACACACACGCACAGCCAGCCAGGATAACTGGAGAGCGAGAGAGTCACGAGAGAGAAGAAACGAGAGCGCGGGAGAGCGCAATGCGAGCGCACCTCCGGCTAAATCGCAAGTATGTTGATTTGACTTTTTGGACGACTTTATTTTTAGACCCCTTCCCCGGACGGGGCCAGGAAAATTCCAAAACTAAGGCGAGCCGAGGCGCTTGTGTTGCCTCCCGAAGTTGATTTTTTAGGAGCACCTCAGATACCCTTTTCCATATAGTCAGTTAGTCGAATCGAATCCTGTTCTTCTACGGCATCGCAGAAGCCTTGGCTTTGCGAAAGACAGCAATCGAATCTCGAAATTTCCACCACACACACAATGCAATAGTTTTTCATTTTGTGCTGCACAAAACGGTAAATCGAAATTTGAAATTCTCGTTTCGATATTAAGCAATTCTATATTTTTATTTTACCACCAAACCCCGAAGAAATTCTTACGATTTTTACAAAGAAAGTCAGTTTCGTTCACGAAGTTCGGGCATGAAAACAACCACCACTTTGGCCACTCACACACACTCACTCACACACACGCACACCCCTCACTCACTCACTCACACGCATACAGTTCGACAGGACAACTGTCTATGTGTGTGTCAGTGTACCCACACCACTTTCGTTTTAAAATGGCTGCAAAGGAAGTCGCTTCTACGATTCCATTGAAGAAAAGAAATAGCCCGGAAAAACTTACAGAAAAGAATAACCAATTTCCAAATCAAGCTCAACTGATTCAAATTTTATTAAAGCATTTTTGCCTTTCCGATACTTTTGGGCAACTAAATTATCCAGCTTTCTACTCGCAAAATTCGAAAACTATTCGCAAAAATGTTGAAATAAAGTTTGAAACAATATCACGGCTGCAAATCGAAATAACCAAGACAAAATTCCACTCAAACCCAAAATCATTTTGAATCTCAGTGACCCACTCAATCATCCAGCCAACCAACCACAAAGTGACAACTTTTAAATCTATCTAATCGAAAGAACAACAAGAACATCAAAGAAAAGGAAAAGTTTCAGATCAAAGACCTTAAAGACCTAAAATTGATTTAGAAAGAAATTTCATTCAAAGAGAAGATCCACAAAATTCTGTAGCTTAAAACATTATAATTGTTTTAGAAAGAAAATTCAACTACGTCAAAGAGAAGAACTGCAAAATTCTATAACTTAATTCAGACTCTCATCGAAGATCCCCAAGGAATTCTTGGGCCCATCAAAGAATTATAGAAAATATTTTATTGCTCCGACCAGGCTCATTTTTAGGCTGTGCAAATATTTTAATTAATACGATTTCTATTCGACCCCAAAGCATTCAAAGATTCAGGCAAATATCTTTGGTAAGAGTTTAAAAA
The DNA here is from genome assembly GCA_037075105.1 of Lissocephala sabroskyi. Taxonomy (NCBI): domain Eukaryota; kingdom Metazoa; phylum Arthropoda; class Insecta; order Diptera; family Drosophilidae; genus Lissocephala; species Lissocephala sabroskyi. The sequence continues at coordinate 170,754 of JBAMCP010000016.1, forward strand.
AATAACTCAAGAATATCGTCTAAAAAGTTCTAAAGACTTCGACCCAAACAGATCATTTTTTTAGCGAATCTATTTTTTATTTACGACTGCCTATTAATATAAAAATTCAAGACTCAAAGGCCATCCAAAAAAAAAACTCTAAAATATCAATTGACTCTGAATTTAAATATTTGAATATTTAAAATTCCAAATTCTTTTTTACACTTTCTTAGTCCTTTTAGAAAAAGTGTTTAAATTTATTTTTTTAAATTTAGACTGAAATTCTTTAACAAATTCTAATCAATTTTGCATTCAAAACATCTTCGGCCAAAATTTAGGCTGAAAATCTATTAGTCAAATTCAATTCTTTATAGTTAAAAGAAAATATTGAAAATTTGAAAAGGCAAAAAATTTCTTCCCACTTTAATTTATTAATTCTAGGAAATATTTTTATGACACCAACAAATCAATAACAAAATTTAACCAAAAACTAACTTCACGTCTCAAAAAATCAAATCCAAGCTCAAAATCATAAAATTATTTAAATACCATTTTTAAATTTTGTTTTACAACCCAAAAGCTTATTTAAAAATTGTACTCTGAATTCCGTCGTTCACATTCAAACTAAATTCCCAAAACAATTCAGAAAAATTGATTTCTCTAACCATTTAACAATTTATTTTGAGAATCAAAAACTCAAGAAAATTCAAAACATCAAAACTCATCTAAAAAAGTATTCAAGAAAATTCGAAATATCAAAACTCATCTAAAAAAGTATTCAACTAAATTCGAAATATCAAAACTCATCTAAAAATGTATTCAAGACCCAATATTTCAATTTTAGACATTCATTGACTTCAATTTCATCCTTTAAATAATTTACGACTCAATTTATCAGCTAAAATTCAAAATTTTTACCAAAATCTCAAAGAAATATTCGTTTTAAAGTCAATCTAAAAGCTCAGAAATAATTTGAAACCCAATTCAAAGAAATATTTTTTTTATATCAAACCTAAAGACTCAGCATTAATCAGAAACCCAATTCAGTTCAGAAATTTCAACCAAAAACCCAAAATAATTTAATTCTATTTATTTTAATCGATCTAAAATTCCAACTGAAATAATCAAAATTATTATTTATTTGATATCGAAATTTTTGTTTTATTTTAGACCAACAAAATTATGCAACTCAAAATTTGCACGCTTTCGGCTTCTCTGGCAAACTTCCCCCGAAAACATCAAACCAGAAATTCAAAATCCAAAAACGCAATTATTTGCCGAACACAAAATTCAAAAACCCATTAAATAAAATTCAACCAAATTCACCCAGAAATATATTCAAGAAAAATCAGTAGAAAAATGTTAAAAATACCGGAAGCAACGAATTTCTGTTGAACCAAATCAATCTCCAAAAAAGCATCTAAATTTTTATAAAATTTACAAAATTCATAATCAAAAAAATACAGGAACCAAAATAATTAAAATCCCAAAAACCATAAACCCAAATTATAAATCAGAAAACAGTTAAAAAAATATAAAAACCACAATCCAAATTAAATGCCAAAAATTCCATAATTTAAAATTCCAAATCATCAAATTCCCAGCATCAAAATTCAATATTCCCAAATTCAAACTTGGGCCAAAAAAAATAATCCAACAAAATTAAATAATCAAATTTTCAATTACGAAATTCATTTAAATTCCAAATTCAAAATCAGGAAGAACCAATCCCAAAAAAACACAGCAAAATTCCAAACCATCAAATTCAAAAGAAGGCCTCTTTCAATTCCCCAAACCACGACTTTTTCGGGGTCCATTTGGCTTATGATAATTATGATACATTAAGTTGACAAAGTGCCTGCGTCGTCCAGCAAAAAACCCAGCCCCAGCAACAGCAACAACAAAAGCAACAACAGTAAGGACTTGAAAATTATTACATCGAGAGATTTCAGCAAACGCAGGATTATAAATTACAA